>PVJX010024239.1:0-28287 GCA_004027295.1 Dolichotis patagonum | reverse complement strand
TTAAAATTGAGGGCAAATTCTGTCCTATCACAGAAGTATGATCTTGGTCAAATTGTTTAACACCTTGAGTCATTTTTTGATCTGTCTTTTGGAGTTAATAATCTTTTAGCTAGCAAGATTATATGATAACTTAATGAAGAAATTTACAAATACTTTACTTTTTTTTTTTTGGTGCCGGGGATCGAACTCACCACCTCACGTTTGCCATGCAGGCATTTACGTTGCTGAGCTAAACCCTCAGCCCCATACAAATACTTTACAAAAAGTATCAACTGTGGTATGAATAAGTATAATCATTGTTTACAAACTTTTTCCTTTTATTTCTAGTCACAAAACGCTTCATTAAAATTTTTATATGTGGAATCTTGGGATATGGAATAGATAAAGAAGGGCTTCCATGGTTAATTCAGAGCCACCCCCTAACTCTAACTAATTTATGAGGTACCTTCAGATAAGCACCAGGCTTCTAGGACACAGAGCAGTTGTTCAAAGATTTTGATCTGTAGTTAGACACTTTTTAAGTGCTTTAACCCAAGAAAATGGCCAAGGAAACTCTACAGGCCTAGAAATGGAGCAGGATAAGCTAAGTGGTGATAAAATTCCAGCATAGTTTTGTGACTACTAAATTTACAGGAATACCACCCAGGACCTAACTTACTGAAGATCAGACTGAAGAAGGTGAGGTTCTCATTTCAGAGTTTCTTTGGCCATTGCTGTGTGTAATCAAGTCCTTCTCATGTTATCCAACCTCCTTTCTCTAACTATAGATCTAGAAGGGTTAGGACAAAGTCAAGAACTAAGACTACCAACTTTATGCACAAAGCTCCTTCTCTGAGCTCTGGGAGCCATTCACCAATGTGTGTTGAGGTCTTGCTCTATACCAGGCTTTTTGCTGGGGGCAAAGTTGTGTGAAAAACTAATTATAACTCTATTCTCTCCCTATTCTCTGGGGTAGTTTTAATTGGTTTTAAGAATGGAGAGAGAGCCCAGGGCAAGAAAGTTCTTGTGGGGCCTGCCATGGACTTTGTTCCTTATTCTAAGAGCTGTGGGAGACAAGAGAGCATGATATCTGCTCTCTTGAGAGCTGATGGCAGATTATTCTAGTCAAAGTGTTGTGTGGATGGAGAAAATATATATATCCAGGAGTTAACCTGGTGCAAATGGGAAGGGACTCAAGAAATGACAAGAGAGAGGAAAAAAAAATTGAAGTATTTTATGTGTATGTACTATTTCCCTCACAAAGAATAAGGTCATTATGTACTGCAAGCATATACTAATAAAAATAAAAATTGAGAAAAGAAACATAAAGAAGGCTTAATAGTGTATTTGTTATAGTGGTGTATCTCAGTTTCCTATTACTGCTGTGAGAAATTATTACAAATTTATGGTTTAAAATGGTACAAATGTTTCCTCTTTCATGTCTCATAGCTGGAAGTCAGGTTTGAGTCTTATAGGATTAAAATTCTGCATGTTGACAGGGCTGGTTCTGTATGAAGTTTCTGGGGAGAAGATCCATTTCTGACCTCTTCCAGCTCCTGCTGGCTGTGAACCTTCCTTGGCATGTGGCTGCCACATTCTCTGCTATTCTCTGCGTCTACAGGCATGCACCTTTCCTATTTATTGTCCTCAAATCTCCCATTGCCTCCTCTTATAAGGAAACTTGTGGTTACATTCAGGCACCACCCTAATGGTCTTGATAATCTTTCAATCTTATGATTCTTAATCATATCTTTAATATCTCTTATGCTAAAACTTAACATTCACAGAGTCCCAAGATTAACACCTGGACATCTGTGAATACCACTCTCCAACCAATCATATAAGGGAAATGGGAAAGGGAACATGGATTTTATCTGGAACTCTGACTTGCATATTGGACTGATGATGCCAAGATGGTGTTGAGGGTCACACGATGAACTCTGTTTTAATAATGCTGAGCTTTAAGTGTCTTTGAGACATCAAAAAGTAATTGGCAATACCATGAGGCAACTTGGGAATAAAGATCTTGAGTCCAAAGGAAAGCTCAGGACTAGAGATGAAGCCTTGCTAATTTCCACTGTAGAGTACAAAAAATGTTGTGTCTGGATGAAATTGCCCTGGGAAAGAATATAAAGTAAGGAACAGGAATGTCCAAGACCAAGCCTTGAAGAATTTCCAGGACAATGAGGAAGGAAGGACAAATTTTAAAGGGAATCCAGAGAGACAGTGGGAAAGCTAGGCAAGCTCTGGCTTAGGAGCCAGCGATGAGATGATTTCAGGAAGGGAGTGATTAACTTTGTCCAAACTGTCTTCAGTCTCATGTAAGCTGAACATTCCTGTGAAACTTACTGCATGAGTCTGTGACACAGTGTTGGGAGCAGAAATCAGGTGAGGTTGGAGCAGGAAAGTGATGGGTGGACAGGGGGCATGCACAGAACATTACTCTGTATTTGTGCATATTATTTCCTCTTTCTACGTTATAAAACCACACTTACCTTTCAGATCACTCTTTAAACATTAATTCCTCAGGGAAGTTTTTCATAAACCCTCTCACAAATTCTCCTAGCCTCATTCCATTTTCCTGTGTATCTCTGAGCATACGCTGTGGATGTGCTTCTGTATGTGATCACTTTGTGCCTGTCATTCTCCCCCTATTGCCTTTGTTCTTTGACCATAGGACCTGATTCAGTGTTTGCTCATCAGAAGCTGGCACATAGTAGGTACACAACTGTCTTAATTGAATGAACCACTGATTGAATGACTGCTGTGTTTGTAAGGAGGGATGGTGGAAGCATTTGCAATTTTTAGAAAGCGTATTGTAATTGAAGTGCATAACTTTGAACTCAAATACAGAGCTTTGCATACAGAGCCTTCTGTTTCCCAGGTATGCAGTTTTGGCAGAATCATTAGCTGAGGTGTTTTTCTTTTCACAACTGTATAATGGGATGATTACATCTATCTAGGTGATGCCACGCACCTGACTAAATCTGATGCATTTTGCTTTCACAGAAATTCTACCTTGCCAAAAGCTGACAGTCAGAGACACAAAGCAAGTGATACACGTGAATTTTGCAGAAGTACCACTTTGGGAAAACAAAATGTAAACAGAGAGAGAGAGAGAGAGAGCGAGCAAGAATAAGAGGGGAGAAAGGGAGATACAGACAGAGAAGAACCAGAGGGAGAACAGACTATTTGACACACACTGATAGTTAATAAACTCTATCCCTTGGATGTATTGGGCTTCATTTTGTCCTCAGTACATTGTGGTTGGGGCCCTGTAGCCATGTGAAGAATGATTTCCCAATTAGAGAAGCTGTCTTGGTGGAAGCGAGCACCTGCTGATGTCAATGAGGGCACAAGGTGTCTAAGCAGAGAGTGGAGGCTAGGAGGACCTAATTTCCCTTCGTGGGAGCCTCATCTTTCCCCTCCCTGATGCCATTCCAGCTGGGCACCTGGCAAGGAAGCCTCAGCATTTCCCCTCCCTGAGCCATACCTCTGAGATCACATGTGAAGAAGGACTGCCTGCTGGAAATCTGGAGTCATTACAGTTTATTAATTTGGGTCTTTCTAATTAAACAGTCATATTAATTAGCATTTCTGCTTGTATGCCTTCCTTTTTCATGTTTGAGTTGAAACTCAACGTAATTATTTATATGATTTCTCAATTTGTTTTGGTTTCTGTTTTCCCCAAGTGATACTTTTGCAAAATTCATACATAGCACTTGTTTTGCATGGCTGATTGTTGGTTCTTGACAGAGCAGAATTGCTGTGTGAGCAAAATGCATCAGACAGAGTCTGTGTTCTGGCTGACAGGTAACTCAGAGAACCCATTCCTTCTAGAGAATTCGGTAGGCAATCTCTATGTACACTGCGAGTGGCTGTTGTGTTATTGTTCACACTTGTGTGTATTTTGTTGTCTATATGGGAGGATTTAAAATATGTTGGAAATTATTCATCTTGGTTTGGGTACCATTGCAACCCACTGCCATTTTTCTTCATGGTACTGTGTTAGAACTATGGATTCTTTCCACCATGTAAACCCCAGGCATGGAGGGAAATGGAGAATTCCAAGACTGGCTTTGGGGCCTCTTTTTCCTGGCAGCTTCTCACTTTCATGGTTGATGAGCATAACACCTTCTGTGGCTATCTGTGGGACATGTTTAAGCGGTCTCTGTCACTCCAGATGAGACAGTCTGTGATCTTTGTGAACACATATTACTCATTTCCTCCATAAGGAAAAAGTCAAACCCATCAATGGGTCAACACGTGTCACCAAAGACACAAGAACAGGCAGGAGATGAGGCATTAGTGACATTCATACAAAGAATGCACACTCAAAAACCCCATAAGTTGAGGGCCCAGAAAGGAAAGAGGAAAATAAAAGAAATACATGGAGGGAGAGACGAAAATGGGGGTTTATGGCATTCTTAGTGGTGGTTCCTCTTCCCAGCTCCAGTGACCTGGTAGGTTAGGTATCTACCCTTTCCCTCCAGCCCCACTGTATGGATACCAACATACAGGCTCAGGGAAGATTAAGTGACTCATCCAAGATAGAAGATACCAGTGGCAGGACTTAAATAACAGCCACATTGCTGAGTCTGTGTGTTCTTTGTTGTCTCATGCAGCTGTTCTCAACACCAACTGGCATGTGATTGGAAAACAGAAAGAATCCCTCATCAATTCATGACTGCCGACCATTCAATATATGCTAAGCACAATGTGGAACATTGTGCTCATGGGTTGGCAGTTAGAATTGGTAGTAAAAAAAAACCTTTAGGATAACAACAATTATAGCTAACATCTGTCAAGCACCAACTATGTGCCAGTTTTGCTCAAAACATTCTCTTTTCATGATCTCATTTGATCATCAGAGCTTTTCCCTGATATAAGTTCCACTGTGATCCCATTTTATAGATGAAGAAATGGACAGAATGGTGGATGGAGATGGATGTGAGTTAGTACGGTCATTCTGGGCTGACCTGGTGGACTCATTGGTGATGCAGGTACCATGATGGGATGGGTGTTTGTCCAGCTAAACTCTAGGCAGATGGAGTTGGAGTATTCATGACAAGCTCCAAAGCCTAATCTTAGCAGAACCCCAGGCATGCTGGGTAGGATAAGTGAAGTTCAGATAAAAAGCATACAGCCAAGGATTCATAAAATTGCTGGTGGAACAGAAAGGAAAGAGTATGGGCTTTGGGATGAGGCCAAATCTACTGTTCCAGTCTTGGTCCTTCCACTTGTTCACTGTGTGACTGAGAAAGACACTTAATCTCCTTGAGCCCAATTTCCTCTTCTATAAAATAGGCCTTACTTTGTAGAGTTGTAATGAAGATTGAACAAGTTTGTACCTGAAATGAGACTATGAACCCAGGGTAGTATTTGCACAAGAGGGGCACCATAAATATATGAGGACAGATGAAAAGGAAAGAAAGTGTCAAAGTGAGGAAATCATGAAATACTTCAAGGTAGGATGACATTTGCCATGGGCCTTCAAAGACGGGTAGATTTTCTTGGCTTTTATGTGAACAAAGGCCAGATATAAGTCCTAGGTGAGCTTGCACTTGGTCCTCTGGGGCAGGCAGAATCTCCTGGGATTCTTGTGGAGTTCTAGTGGGCTTTTAATGAGCTGAGAAGAGTGACCCATAGAGGCTATTCCATGCTTGGTTATTGTGATAGTTAATTGACTAATTGTCAACTTAAGGGGGAATGCCCAGCTGATTTGAGTCAGCATTGATGCCAGAACGGTATAAAAGGAGAACAGGAGGGAAGGATTTCAGCTCATCTTCCATAAAGGAGCTTTGCTGTTTTCCTTCAGGAGAGTTTTGGTGATTTTTCTTTGAAGGAGCTTTGGCTGCTTTATTTCTTCGGGAGAGATAAATCCTCATCTTATTCTTGGTGTCCTCTCCTGACCTCCAGTGTGGATCCCTCAGCTTTCTGGCCCAGGCTTTTCCCACAGATATTTTAGCTTCTGGCACTGGCTCTGCAGCCTTTCTGGGACAGGTCCTTTAGCCTCCTGATATGAGCTTGCACGGGACATTGCTGTGAGCTCCAAGACCTTGACGAGATCCTCTGGGTCTTCAGTGTGCACACAGATGCCTTGTGATGCACACAGATACAATTGACTCTAGTAAGCATTGACTAAGACAGTTATCCAGCTAGAAATGATGACTGAGAACCTATAGTGGGCAAACCTCCGTGCCTGGTGGGTGTATGTGTTATTCCCTACGTCCCGGTAAGAGAATCTCAGTTTTAGAGAGGTTGAATGTCTTGCTCAGGTTATGCTAAGTCATGCTGTGATGGTAGGATCCCACTGAGATTGAGTGACCAGCAGAACTGGCCCTCCAAGCCCTTGCATTCCACAGTACCTTTTCTCTCACAGCTCAAGAGTTAAGATGAGACCTCAGAGATGTCTGTATTGCTAGATCTACTGCCCTGCTCCAAAGAAAGGGGGCTTAACTGTCATGAGGAGCTCAGACTCCCAATGAAGATGTACGTGCACCTTACAGGGGCTGCATTTTTTGACAGGGCACCTCCAGCACAAACATTTTAAATTCTCATCATGAAAATAATTTGGAAGAAGGAGATGAAGATTATTATTTATTTAGGGGGCTTTGTCAATAGAGGGCCTCTCCGGCTTTAATAAATGAAATGTGTTGCATAGAGCAGGATCACTGAGGCATGTGATATCGTGTCTGCCCATGAAGGGCTTTGAATAATTTACATCCTGTGAAGATATTTTATGACAGTGCTTATAATCTTCTTATTGGTTCAAAATCAACATTTACAGCCGACATCTTTGAGCTGATGTGCTGATAAGCTTATCTCTTTATTATGTGACACGAATCCAACTTGCTCTGGAAAGGCAAGTTTCACTGAAATTGATTCCTCTTTGGATATCAATATTTTATTCTCCAAAAACAGCCCATAAATAATAGAGAGCAGCGATTAATATTTCATTTTAATTAATATATTAGCAGAAGGAACTCTTAATTTGAAAGGCCATGGGAAGGAGGCCTTGGGGTTTTGCAAGGGTGCTTCATCTGATGGCTCCATCTCTGATTAAACCTGCCCCAGAGGTGTACCTTCTGGTATCAGTCTCCCCCCAGCAGAGGTTTGGAGAACAGCCGTAGGGTCTTTCATGGTTGTAGGAAGAGGTTTTTCTGGAAGTTTGTTACGCTTTCACAATGAAGAGGAAATATGGCCTCACGTCCTCTGCAACATATGAAATAGGCATTTTGCTCAATTCTACAATGTCTGGAGCTTGTGGGAAAAAGGGATATGGAGGAAATAAATTATATTCCCTAACAACCCAAAGGGCTGACTCTGTGGACATGAGTATCTAATGCTCGTGAGGCCATTGTGGCCTATCTGTTCCTAAAAGAGTCCAGTGAACAGGCCCAAATATTAGTGTTCAGTATCAATGCTCAAATATTATTAGCTCCGTGTGATGCTGGGAGAATTAATCTAATACTCTGAGTCTCTCTTTTCTCATTTATAGGCTGGCTTACTAGGTGTTCATCTCTTAAGTTTGTGTTAAGTAATGTGGTCATTTATGTCAACAACACAGTACCATTCTAGACAGAGGTAACTACACTGAGAAGCTCTGGTGCCCAAGGGAATGAAAACACGGGTATTTTGAACTGGAATTGTATTAGTTTTCTGTCTCTATAATAAAAGTGCCAAAGATCATTAACTTATAAAAGGAAAGGTTTGTTTTGTCTGAGTTTTGGAGATTCCAGTACAGATGAGAAGATAAGGTCCGTTTCCTTTGCGCCTGTGGTGAGGTAAGATGCCAAAGCAGGAGCACATGGTAGAGCAAAACCATTCACTTCATGGCTGGGAAGCAACTTCTAGAGGAAGAGGCTGGAGTCCCACAGTTCCCTTAAAGGGCTCATCTCCAATAATCTAAGGACTTGCAGTACTGACACCTCAAAGTTTCTACCACCGGCCCATAGTGCCTCAAGAGGACTGAGCCTGTAATATACAGGCCTTTGGTGACATCTGAGATCTAAAGTTTAGTAGGAGTTGAAATGAATCCTGGACATGTAGGATTTTCATTCCACTAGACCAACAAGCAAAAAAGGGCTTACTCAGCTGGTCCAGTGGAAAATGATCCCAGATACCATAGTGAATTTTCAGTGGACTTGGTGTGTCACTTTGCATTGGGGACATGACTCCCCCCTTGGACAAGTATGGATGTCCCTTGCTTTTTTAGGGGGAAGCTGAATGTTCTGAAACATCATTTGGGTTGCAATCCAAGTGATGGCTGTATACTCTGGTTTTGTATTGGTTTCATTCAACAGTGAATTAACTGCAGGGGGCCAGATGGAAAGCCAGAATCCAAGTATGTTGTTGACTTTCTGTCGCTGTGACAAAATATCTCAGAAATACAATTTAAAGTAGGAGAGATTTATTTTGGCTCATGGCTTCAGTCCAGGGTTGCTTGGTCCCATTGCATCAGGCCTGAGACAAGGCTGAACATCATGGTGGAGAGTGCATGATGGAGAGAAAGAGAGAGAGAGAGAGAGAGAGAGAGAGAGAATTATCCCCTTGCTCTCTTCCTGTGGGGGCCTTGTGGTGTCTGTAACTATGACAGTTGTGACAGCCACACAGTTCTCCCCCTTTGACTCTGGTTCTAATTAGGTTCTGATAATTATCCAGTCTCATTTTCCTTTCCATCTTTGCAGGGTGGCATTGGAGAAGGCAGCTCCTGTCACAAGCTCAAGGAGGACCAGTGCTGTGTTTCTGGGGAGACCTGGGCCAGACTCCATCACTGCAGCCACCTTGTGAGATCAGTGGTTCTTCAGGCTTGAAGCACCCCCTGCAGTTGGCCATGACCTCCTCCTTATAATCTGAACTGCAATTCACTCCAAGGTTTAAGATTTTAGAAGATTTTGAGGTGAACAGTCTACAGACTTATATATGAAATTTGGGAAGAAGAGTGTAAATTAAAAATTGATGCTACAGAATGACACTCAATTCCACCTTTCCGGGCAGATGTGCTTGTAGGTTCTTCTGTTTGTTTATCCAGTAGGAGTTGACTTCTCTCTTACCCAGATAAGAGACAAAGATGCAAGACTACATCTTGGCTACATCTGGGGGCGTGTTTCCTTTGTGTAATTAAGGAGAGTGGGTCACCAAGAACTGATTTTTCACTTCCCAATGAAAAGCCATGCCCAAGGCATTTCGCTTTCAAAATCCTCAGCAGCCTACTGCACGGTGAGCTCAAGATGAGCCCTGAGTGGAGCTATGAAGAAACTTCCTGCCTCTCAGGGTTGGCGATGATTCTTTCAGGTAGAGAAGCAGCTCTGATTCCTGCAGGCATCCCAGCTGGGACTTCGGCCAAGGATAGAAACTACCACAGGACGAGCCAATGTCCATGATGGTCAGACAGAGGACGTGAAACGCCTGTGCAAGATGGGCACCACTTTGGTATGATTTGGGGCCAGATCCTGCTATGCAGCAAGAGGTTTAAAGATAAACAAAGCATGGTTTTTAGGTGCTCCAGTGAAGCAGAGAAGGACAGCTCAGTGGAGTTTGGTGTGTAACTACCCCATCAGAAGAGAAGGGAAGAAACTGGGCCCATGGAAATAGCCATGCCTTCCACAAGGGTGCACTCAGGTCTCTTCTTTCCCTGCTGTGTACTCAAGGGCTCAGACTGTGCTGGGCTAAATAAATTCACTTGATACTGTTGGGATGGACAAATGGATAAATGCAGAAGAGATAGCAGAAGTGATGAAGATATGTCCAGAGAAGCTTCTGCAACGGGCTGATGTGTGAATGGCTCAAAATTCATGCCATCTTGGCTGGGGCTGGGAGAGGAGGTTGCCATTCCAGAAAGAGGAGGCTGCAGATGGAGGACTGACCAAGGGCTCCAGATATGACTTCAACCTTCAGATTTAGGTCACCAGCTTCAGGACACTGTGGGATTGGGTCAGATTTGCACCTTGTTTAGCCCTGTCTGGTCTTCCAAAATGCTGATGACTGCTTGTCATTGTGATGCTATTTGATAACTAAAAAAGCCCTGGAAATTTTTTTCAACCAAAGTAAAAATTATGTTGCCTAACCTGTTATTTCAGAAGCTCAGCACACTTGGTCTGGGGATACATGGGTTGACAAGACATATTTGGTCACTCACATGTCTCTTTTCATTAAAATGAAACCGTAAGTATGTCTGTACTTAACCAGCTCAAGGGTTGCCTGAACTTTCATTCACTCACTTGGGGCAGTTCACCAAAAGCCCTCCACTTCACTCAGTTTCTTAATCTCAAAGCCATGTGTGGTGGCACATGCTGGCAATCCTAGCACTTTGGGAAGCTGAGGCAGAAAGATCACAAGTTTAAGCCCAGTCTGAGAAACTTAATGAGTTAGATAAGCCCCTGTTTCAAAATAAAAAGTAGAAAAAGAGCAGGGGATAAAGTTCAGTGTGAAACACTGGTTTCAGTTCCCAGTAACACATACACACACACACACACACACACACACACACACACACACCCCAGTTCACCTGATCTGTGAAAATAACCGAGTCCAATTCTGTTCTTGTGAAATACTTCTAATTCAGGCGAGGGTGAACTCAAACCAGGGGTCCAACAATATCAAAGCACAGGATGGTTTCAATTCAAGATAACAATATTTTGTCTTAAAAAACTTGATTTTTGTATCCCATTCGTCAGTATAGCTGTGTTTATCTTTTCCCTTTTTTTTTTGAATATTTTAAATGACTCACTAGTGAGCAAGACCTGGATGAAGATGAGGAGACTCAAGCACTCGTCTTGGGACCCAAAAAAACCTCATAGCCAAGATAAAAAATAAGCACAAATTCAATGTTTTAAATATTTACATTGGCAAACTGGCTATTCTTTATAGTCAAATCAAGTTTTATTACAACCAGTACCAGGATTAGGGATGGGGCAAGTGAGGCAGAATTGGGCAAATGCGGGATAGGACACTTTTTTATTTAAAACTTTTATATTTTGTTCATTGTGGTTTGAGGGCATTAATTTGAGGTTTTAGAAAACCACTGCACTAAGACATCATTTAGCTGGCCACATTGGCACATAGATAGAATCCCAGCTACTTAGGAGTCTGTAGCAGGAGGATCACAAGTTCAAGGCCTGTTTGGGCAACTGATTGGGACCCTGTCTCAAACAATAAAAAGGCCTGGCAGTGTAGTTCAGTGGTATAGAATACCCCGGGGCTAGACCTCCAGTATAGTAAACAAAACAAAATGAAACAAAACATGAAAGATAATTTATCTTCATCACTGGGTTTTGGGTAGTGCTTAGAGTTTGCTGTGAGGTGACAGCTTCACTTCTTTCCCCTCTGTGAACTTGCCCTTCTTTACTCTCCTCCCCTGACACTCTCGAGACAACAGATCCTCCAGAAGATAAGTGTGTTATTTCTCTGGCCTTCATAAAACAGAGAGCACAGAGTTTATTCCTGAGTGCTCACAAGTGGCTGCGTGCCTTCACCCAGGGAAGCCCTGGATGGCAAAGTTCATGACACACGGCCAGGTGCACACGGGCTCTCTGTGAACACCATGCACTGAAGGCCATGGGCTGTGTTGGTCTCGCACAGTCACAAACTCGCCTGTGGCCTTTGGGAAGTCCCTTACGGCAGCTGGTTCTCTCCTTCTCCATCAGCAAAATGAGAGAATGGACACAGACATGAGTGACCGTTGCCTTTGCTTTGGTCTCAGTGTTCCAAGTTTCCCTGGGGCTCTGGTGTGAGTGTTGGATGGAGACAATAACAGGTGAGGTGCCTCCCTGTGCCAGGTCTTGCTGGGAGTCCAGGCAGAGAAACGGTGAGCAGGAAAAATTGCTGGTGTTGGAAATAGAGCGGAAGCGCTGCTTCCTGGGGTGCAGGAGAGAGGAGATGCTTGTTGGCCACTGAAAATGCTCCAGTGGGCAGGGTGAGCCCTATAGGATGGTCCCTGTCTTGTTTTCCGCCTGCCCTCTGACCTCTTGGCAGTGTGCCTTTGGGGAGGACCCAAGGTATAGTTTTAGTGGGAGGCCTCTCTTGATGTCATTTGTACAGGCCAGGTCCTGGGCCCAGAGCAAGCTGAGGGCAGCTTTGGAGGGGCAGCTATGAAGGTCCCACACAGTGTGGGACAGCCACAGTGACAGAGATGGAGGCAGAGCATGATTGAGGAAAAGGGTAGATCAGCTTGAATGCACCCAGATTCCAACTTGCAGACTCATGCACTCTTAAGGATACCTGGCCAGGTGGCTATTATTACTTGGATTTTGCAAGAGACGAAACTGAGGCTGGAGAGACTGAATGCTGGGCTTTCTAGTCAGTCATCCTTAGCTAGACAAAGAGTCTGTGGCTTTTTCCAGCAGGAAGAGGGTCTGGGACTTTCCCCGGGACCTGTGGGGTGGCTCCACCTTGGGCTTCAATCTCTTTTCTCCAGTGTTAGAAGCTGGTCCTCAATGGCTTCCTATGGGGGACAGTTTTGGCCCCTGGTCCTTCCTCAGTACCCTTGTACCTTTCTCTAGTTGTACGGATGTGAAACCCACAGCTCAGGTATGAGGTGGTCTTCTAGCACATTTGCTGAAGCCCTGAATCTCCGCCTCCCACCCACCCTAGTTACCTGTTACAGGCTGGGAGTTAAAGTCTCTTCCTTTTGGTGGCTCTGTACTCTTGTTTGATCTTTCCAGTGTGCCCTTTCCCCTTCTCCCTCCTTTTCACTATTTCCTGTCCTTGAGCTGCCTAGGGGGTTTCTGTGTGATGCTGAGTAGGTAGGACTTTGCTGCATCATTGAGGCTGGCCTTGAAAAGTTCCAAATACGGGCTGAGATGAGAGGAGGAAGCCTATGGAGAACCACAGTGAGCTTGAAGACAAAGGCAGAACCCAGAGAGCTCTCAGAAGGCAGTGGGGGCTTTTTGGGACATTCTAGTTGGCTTGGGACTGGGGTGCATAAGTCAGAAGAGCTGCCTGTCTGGCTGCCCTCCGTGAGTGTGTGCTCGACCTGGAATGGGAAGGCCTGGAGCAATTGTGCACTCGACGGTGAGTAATAAAGCTCTCAATCCTGTGGCGCAGACATTTTTATTAGCTATTGCATGTACAGATGTAGCAATTTTTAGAACAGAGGAACAGTGACATATACCCTGGGGCTGCTGCAGCTCCTGCAGTCTTGATTCTATATCTCAGGCTCTGAGCAGAAGGAAGGAATGCTGCCCCATCTTCCCATGCTGGGTGCTGAGCCACAGGGGCAAACATCTTGTCTCCAGTAATGTCTTGCTCACCAGACTCACCTGGGGGAAGAGGTAGAACACTCCCAGTGCCATGTTTCCTCTCTAGTGAAACTGGAAAGAAAGCCCAAATTATCTTATTTCTAGCAAGTACTCAGGTGATACTGAGGATCCTCCTCAGGGACTGCACTTTGAGAGCCACTGTATTAGAATCTCCACCCATCCTGACTGCCTGTAAGAAATCTTTAAAGAATAGATCAACTGCAACTCGGAGCCAGGCAAGGCACCCATGACAGCTCCCCACGGGGTTTTCTGGTATCAATCTACAGACACCTCAGCTCAGGGTCCCCATTCATCAAAGAACCTTTTGCTCATCATCTTGACAAGGTCAAGAATGACTGTTTTTACCCACAGTAGGGGGTAAAAAATGGACAAAATGCACCTACAGATCAATCAGATACCACTCTTCTAATTGCTTTGCTTGTTTTTTGACTCAGCCAGCAAATATTTATTAAACAGGAAAAATGTGCCAGGAATTAGGCTGGGCACTGGAAATAGGAGAAAAAAAGTGGTAAGAGATAGCCACTGGGGGAAGCTGGGAACTATTTTTGTTGCAGGAGATAAAGTGTAGATTATCATATAATGTGAGTTCATCTACCCTCAGTGAACTCTTTTCCTGCTTGCATAGTGCCCCAGGGTTCTGAGTCTGATTAAATGGAACAAATGGCACTAGAGTGTGGACAGGTAATAGACATCCTATGAAAGCTGACCAGGTAAATAATGGTTCTTGAAGAAAATCCTCCCCTTCTCCTATAGGTATATGAAACTTGTATGGGGATGATGGCTGTGTAGCTCCTGTCCCAAGGGCTTGGTTTTCCAGAAAAGGAGGAAGGGCATTTGGGATTTGTCCCACATGGGAAGCCAACCAGGTCATATTAATATTTTTTATTTACTTTTCATAGAGGATGTAGTATAGTGACTTTATCAACACAAGGTCAAATAACAAGATTAAAATCTGAGAGTTTTCACAGGTATATCTGACATACATAAATTTGGAAACTGCAAGGTGCAGATACTACAGTATTCATGATTTTTTAGTGTAATAACTTTAGGAAAAAAGATTGTTGTGGAATTCAAGTTTAGTACAACTGTAATACACTCTGTGCGTGCAGCCCACCTAAGTCATAGGTGACCCAGGTGGTAGGATGCCTCCTCTGCAGGACATCTGGGAGGACCCCAAATGGCTGACATGTGAGGTACTAGTCCTAGTGTAAAATATTGTAGTTTTGATTCATGTCAGTGTCATTTCTCCCCACTCCTACACACTAGTTGATGTTGGGGACTATCCCCGAGATGTCAGTCATATTGATAGCAAATTTGCTTTCTTGAGAAGAGTACTAGTCAGCTTTCCTGTTGCCAAGACACAATGATACCAATTTAAGGGAGGATGTCTTTAGTTGGTACTTGGTCTCAGAGATTTCAGACCATAGTCAGCTGGCTCCAAATCAGAAACATCATGGTGGGAGGGTGTGGAGGAGCCAAGTTGTTTAGTTCATGGCAGCTAGGAAGAAGAGCAGGAGAATGGTACCAGAGAAAAAGACATGAGAGACAAAACATAGACCTGAAGGCCATGACTCCAGGACACACCCAGGCATACCTCAAAGTTTTCTCCACCAATCCTCCAAGCAGACCCCAAATCCAGTCACACTGGCACTCTACTCGAACACCACAAGACAAAACCTTGGCAAGCAGAAAATAGACAAACCAGAGCCAGATGAGGTAGTGTGGGTCTGGGATTGGGGGGCAGGGCAGTTTCTATCAAGGTGCATGCATTTATGTGTGTGGCCTTGGGTATTCTCACATAGGTGAAGGATTCATCTGCGTGTCACTTGGCGTATGGTTCCTATAGATCAGTTATTGGAAACAAACATGTTGGTTTTCAGTTTCCTTATGTGCAGATTTCTCTACCCACTCAGCACTATGAATAAAGACTAATTACAAGCAAATTCTAAAAATGTATGATTATGTGGTGGCTGATTTATGCCATCCTCTGTCTGTGGCTGGATAATAAAAGATCTAGGATTTTCTCCTTTTGCTTGTCTTGATGGAGCTGGGATTTATTTCTGTTAAATGAATGAAGCACTCCAGAGGTTTCCCCTAGGGCCTTCCCCAAAGCAGAGTGCATTCTTTGCTGGAAGGAGAAGATGGTGTTTCTTTATCTCCTAATGTTTCTAGCAGAAAAAATTAGCTATGACAAATGGCATTATTCAAGGTGTTGAGGTGTGTGTGTGTGTGTGTGTGTGTATCTCTGTGTGTGTGTGTGTGTGTGTGTGTGTGTGTGTGTATGCATGTGCGTGTGTATTTCTGTAGGCTTACAAATCTGAAAGACCCAAGCTTTTGGAAGCCTGATCTCCAATTTCGGTTTTGCCATTGTTTGGCTGTGTAATCTTGGGCAATTCTCCCTTCCTCCTTGAGACTCCAATAACATAGAAGAAAAGAGAAATAACTCCGCACTTTACTTCAATAATTAATTTGTTTTGCATATGGGAATCATAGGGGTAGACAGAGGACATAGGACCTGGGACTTGTATGCCTGGTATTAACATTATGTTTAGGGACATAAAGTCCTAGGTTCAGATCTGTCCTCTGCCATTTAATTATCAAGGTGGTTGTAGATGTTCTGTAAGTTTAGTTTCTTTTATATAAAATGGAAAAAAGATAGTAATGTTGTTCATTTACTTTTCATAGAGGATGTAGCATATTGACTTTATCAATACAAGGTCAAAGTAACTAGGTAAAATACAAGATCAAACTTTGAGAATTTTCACAGGTATATCTGAGATATATAAATTTGGAAACTGCAAGGCACAGATACTATAGTAATCATGGTTTTTTAGTATGATAAAGAGTATTGTGGAGACAAAATGAGTACAGCTGACTAGCAATCTAGTCTGCAAACCGTTTGAAGGCTGGATGCATATCCGCTCTCCCATTTTCCATCTTTGCTCCTCAGATCTCCGGGCAATGGCTGGCATGCAATGACCTCTTACTAATAAACAATAAGAGCCTCTAATTAGTAAGCAATACCTACCCATGGGAAAATGAGTCTTCTCCCACTGGATGCACAGAACAACTAGGCACAGTCAGTGAACAGGGACAGGACCAGGCTCCTATCACCTGGAGATATAAATATGTGCCTCATTTTCAGAGCCAGACTGTGCCCTTGCAGCTCTAAAATGAAGGCAAACAGCTTTTTATGGTTCCATATTCTTTTAAGTTAATTACTCTAGGTGGATTTCTTTTACTTTTGTGTTTTCTTCAAACCATAATCCAAAAGAAATGTCTCCCTTAATTATACTCTTAGGGGCCACTTTAGTTTGTGGGTGGGAAGACTGGGTAAACACCAGGCTGGGGAGAGCTCAGTGGTTTCCACCTCTTAGGCAGAGACCTGAATGAAAGAGAATCCAAGTTACAGTGGTTTTTGAGGGCTATGCTGGGAGCTCGACCTCCAAACACAAGAAGATTCTAGACAAAACTTACCCATTCTCTGTGCTTTTCTCATTAAAGGGCCACTTCCTCCTTGTAAGTTAGTGAGTAATCCATCTCTTTTGTTCCCTCCACTGTCCTGTGAGGACGGTGGCATCAGGGCCACATTTCTTCCTCTGAAATGCTCATTTGTGGTTTCCATGTTTGAGAAACAAACACTCATTCCTGGCACTGGCTCTAGCAACTTCCATCACTTTGTAACTGCTTGTCTTTGTAGCACCTTGTTAAGTACCTATTGTGCTCACTCTAGTGATAGTGAACTTAAAATGAGGTCCAGCTTACTCCTTGGATAATGCTCAGCAGGATTTAGGAGGCTTCTAAGGCTGTCTGTTCTCCAGGCCCCCTGTTGGTTACCTCAATCAATCACCTGCAGCAGGTCACCTGCATTGTTCTCCTGAGGGCCAGGAGCAGTCTGAGCATTGCTTCCTTCCTGCTGGCCTCTGCTTTCCAGTGAAGCTATGGCTGCCCCCAATCCTTGGTCCTGCCCCCAAGACCATCCCACCTGTGCATGGTGAGGAGGTGATTTGAGACAAATGGCCCCCTCCATCTCCTTGGAACTAGCTTTGAAAAAATCCTTTTCCCTTTTTACCAAAATGAGTGGCTCTTTATTTGTTCAGCAGTGAAGGAGCAAAGAACCACCTCTGATTCATTTTATTTTCAAGTTTCCTTTTTTAAAAAAAAATTAGTATCTGTTCACAATGTATAATAACTAAATTTAACATGACGACTTGGTACATATTTGTGTCACACCTTAATCATTTCCCCCTTGTCCCTCCCTGTCTGCCTGTCTGCCGCCATTCACTGATCCCCTTCCCATCTCCACAAAGTCTACCTCCTTGCCTCCTATGGTAACTGGCAATGAAAAATGCAACTTTAAAAGTTAGATTTTAAAGATAGGCAACTTCTGCATACTTCCTCTTGCTGAGAACATAAACAACCACCCCTTTCCCCTGGCCTCAGAACAGCAAAGGAATATGCAGATGCTGCCTCTAGGACTAGAGCTCCTTTCCCTTTCTGCAAGAATGGGAGCAATGAGCTGAAGAGGGTTGTAAGTAATAAACCAAGTGTGGAGCCCTGAACTGTCTCTTTGTCCCCACTTCTTTGTTCCTTACTATAAAGGGCCTTAACCCACCTGTGCATGGTGAGGAGGTGATTTGAGACAAATGGCCCCCTCCATCTCCTTGGAACTAGCTTTGAAAAAATCCTTTTCCCTTTTTACTAAAATAAGTGGCCCCTTTTTATTTGGTCAGCAGCAGAGGAACAAATGAGCTTGAGTATATGAGTTTAAGTGGCAGTAACGCTATCATCTATCTTTTATTTTGCTTTTTAAATTATTTATATTTTGAGTTCTCATATAAGAGAAAATATATGACATTTATATGTTTGTTTGTTTGTTTGGTACCAAAGATTGAACTCATAACCTGGCCCTTGCCAGACAGGTGCTTATGCTGCTGAGCCAAATCCCTGGTCCCAATATGTGACATTTAATCCGAGTTTATTTCGCTTAGCATTATGGTCTCAAGATGCATCCAGTTTTCCACAAATTACTCAAATTTATTCTTGTTTATGGCTGACAAGTACTTCATTGTTTATGCACATTTTCTTTATCACTTCATCTCTAGACGGACCTGTAGTCCACTGGCAAGATTTATCTGTAATGAGTTGTGCTGCTACAAGCAACCTCCAATTTCTGAGACCACTATTCAAACTCCCAGAGACTTCTGCAGTTCTATTACCATCCTTGGCCTTTGCCCAGCTTCTGCTCAAGCACTCCAGGGCTCCTCCATGTCTCACAAACCTCAAACTCCTACCTTAGTGGTTTCCTGCTACCTTCTTGGGCAGTGCCTCATTACTTGCTCGTAGGATCCAGTTATACTTTACGTTTCTAACTCAGTCTGTCCATGCATTTCTTTCTTCCACTCTAGAGGTCCTCAGGGACGGCATCCATTGGAATCATGTTGAGTTGGCTGGGCTCTTCCCTAACAGCCTCTGAATCAGTTGATCAGGGTAGAGACTGAGAGTTCCCCTCCCTGACATGTTCCCTAGCATGCTGCAGTGTTGTTTTTCACTCAACACTTGTTTTCCATGAATCACCTAGGGCTTTGCTACTAAAATGGTAGGGAATAGACACCCTGCCTTTGAGAATCCCATGGCCTAGGTAGCAGTTCTCATGCTCAACTGCACATCAGAATCACTTGGGGAGCTTTAAAAAATTATATGCCTGGCCCCACCCTGGAGCAATTGATCAAAATTGCTGAAGCAGGGTCTGATATTGTTATTCCTTGTTAGCGCCCCAGAGGATGCTAATGGAAAACCAAGCAGGGCTGAGAACCACTGGACCAAGAAGGGACCTTCTTGTAAGCAGAAAATCACTCTGCTGGAATCAGCAGGATAGTCCTTGGGGATGCAGGTGGGCCGAGTTAGAGAGAAAAGCTTGAGCAGAGTGTTAGCAGCCCTGGGTTTTAGTTCTATCCCACGTAAGTGTGTCAGCTTCTTTGATCTCAGTTTTGAGCTCAGGGCTGTGGTGGGTCTGGTAGATCTCTGAGAGTCTGGTAGATCCCTTCAGCACTGATAAACCTAAAGACATGAGGGAGAGTCCCTGTTGCACTACACATAATTCTCAGCTTCATGGCTGGCATGTTGCTGCAAACAACAAAGGCAAGCTAAAAAATACAATGAGTATGGTTGTTTGAGGTACTGGTACCAGATGGGAACTCAGGCTAGAAGGCCTTGAGTACCATCTCATCCACCTTGCCTGGCAGAAATAGGATGGTTTAACCACTGGAACATTGTTTTTGGCTACAACAGTGGTTCTCAAACTGTGGTACTTTAAACAGCCTGCAACAGCATCCCCTGTGAACTTATTAGAAATACAATTTATTAAGCCTCACCCAAACCCACTGAATCAGAAATGATGAGTGTGGTTGCAAGGCATCTGTTGTACGGGACACAGAAAAATCCTTTCATGTATATTGCTCTTCCATGTCCCATCCCAACTGGGACTGAGAAATTGACATAAATTGCAAAGTGTATGACTCTGTAGAACATTTCGTTTTCCAGGTTTAGAAAGAAATGAGATGGAAGAGTTCACAGCATGCACCTGTTGTATTCATTGGTAATGTTTGTTTGAATCATGCACATCATTTTTTCTATTTACTTTTGAATTTGGAATTGAATACCCTCTGTCTAACAAAGAGAAGGGAGGAGGCATTGCTACTATCAATGGTGACTAAGATTGTTGTTTTTCTCTAAATATGTTGATGTCTAAGTTCACTCTTGCTTTGGCCTTATTACCACAGTTCCAGTGATTTAATTAGATTATGTCACAGAAAAGTCATTATTTAGATGTGTGTTAATCTGAGCAAAGACAGCACCAGAAGGTTCAGTGAAAATGTAAATCAGTGGCTGGACGATGATCTTGGTTGAGAAGAGGGTGGGTTGAAAGGCTTTGGAGGAGGGTGGCATTGTGTCAAAGCAGTTAAAAGGAAAGGTCCTTTTTACTTTCAGCACAAGAGGTCTGCCTATGAGGATTCCAGGTCTGCTTTTATGAATATGAGACTCTAAGAAGTGCTGCAATTGTGAGCCTTGAGGGACAATGTCACCTTGATCTACCAATTTACAGCGGCCAGCAGTCAAAGGAGCTAAACATCTTCACACACTTCTCAATCTACTTTCATTTGATCACCCAACGAGGTGCCTGGGACAATAGTCATGGGATGTGACATTGATGTGATGTATATTTGCTTCAACTAAAAGGAACGGTTGCCTTTGAAGAGCTCAAAACCAGGAGAGGGTCTCATTCCCCTCTAGTTTCCTGGTACCTTGAGGAAGTAAAAATAGAGTTTTCCATTAGTCTCATTCTGTCTGATTGCAGTGTTCCCGAATGACAGCCATCTATGAAACCCCCAAATCCGTAATTGTCTTTTGAATCATCATGTCTGCTTGATATCAGGCAGGCTCCAGAAAACTTCAGCATCGCATCCAGTTTCAATACCTGTTTATTTGCAAAGGTGTCTTTGGATTTTATCTCAAGAATGACTACATGAAACCCAAACATTGGGTAAAGGCATTTTGCTGCCTGCTCTATTTAATTGATGCCTGACTGGTTCCCTCCACCCCCTTTTAATTTAGCTCTGGAAACATCTGTCTTTTTTATCCACCAATAGAGTCTCGAACGGGTAACAAACCTGTTAGATAAAATATCAAAGTTATGAATTCTGATTTAATAAATGTGCATTTGAGAGATGATTCATGGCATGTATGATAGCTTTCAATTGCTTTCTCAAACAGTTCATGCTTCATTTCATTAAGAGCTTCAGTCAATGCCAGCTGATTAATTATCACAGCACCAATCATCTTTTGTTTGGAAGGCACGTGCACAGGACCTGTCTGCGACAGCCATATAGAAATTTATTCAAAATGCAAATAAAAATGTTTTAAAACAGATGGTTGCATAAATATTTTTAGACTTTGACCAGAATGATATTGGAAAGCATAAAAATGTCTGCTGGGTACCTTAAGGGCCACAGACCCTGCCTTCAATAAGCTCATGATCTAGTGGCTGCAAACCTTTCCATGCAAATGTCTTCACTCTGAGGGACTGAATTCTGATGGCTTAACAGGCTTATGACAAGGAGCCCCATGTGGATCGTAAAGTGGCTATGTGAGACTGAACAAGGTGAATTTGCTCTCTAGGCTCTGTTTCTTCTGTTTCAGACTTTGTTAGACTCTGTTTTGTCTTTCAAGTTCCAGCAAACATAAGTATTTCTAATCCTAATCCTTCAAGTGTTATCCCTGTCTATCACCTCAATTTCAACAAAAAGCCCATAGTATAAAAACACTGAGGCTCAGTGAAGACGGTCACACAATTCAGTAGAAACCTTCATTGCAGAAGGCTGTTGATCTTCGCGCACTTGGATTTTCATAGTGCTGCCGTAAATACAAATGTCAAAAGAAACATCTCATGTATAGATGAAATTCAGCCTCTCCTAGGTGGAAATGAGTAGTCACTTCATGGTAATATTTGAAGTTTTGGGAAATGTTTTATTTAATAAATAAGAGGAAATATTTTAAACAAATTAATAAGTAAACTACTTTGCCAGTGTCTTTTAAGAATACAAATGTATTATTCAGTCCTGGAAGAATGGACCAATTTCGTAGTTGGACTTTCTGGTCACAACTGGCTGGCTTTAATGGTCATGTCCTAAAAGTCATCAAAACGGGATACCAGGCTCAGGGGAGCTCCCACTGGGATTTTTCTTCCTCCATCTCATTACTTTTATTTGGTTAAAAGCAGGTTGTCATGACTGACAAGGGCAGCCTGAAGTGGAGGGGCATCTAAGGAAAAGCATTGTGAGGGCTTAGGCAGAATGTGTGGAAGGCTTGAAAAGAAATGCCCAGAAGTTACCTGCCTGGTGGCAGAGAAGCCTGGTAAAACAGCTGTTGCTGAGACTGACAAGCTTCTAAGACACACAAGTCCATTTAAAAATCCATTCAGAACTGTGGCTGCCAGGCCTGCCCTTTGCCAGGAGCACCATGGAAGCCCACCCTTCCACTGGGAACATTGTGGAAGCCCGTTGCAGCCTGAGCTGCTTGGGACTGCCGCTTCTGGGCCCAGCCTTCCTTCAGGAACATTGAGGAAGCTGACCACAGGCCTGAGCTGCCTGGGACCACTGCTGCTGGGCCCACCCTTCCACTGGGAACCTTGGAACCTTGGACTACAGTGGACTACCGTGCTGGCTGGGTGAAAGACTCAGGAACCCCTCACCCAAACAGACCTCATCAGGCTCCAGTCAGTGTGGTGACTTTGCCCCCTAAAATAGAGGTCTGCAGTGGGTAAATAGGAGCAGAAGTGAAACTCCCTCCAATTGTAAGACCTTGGCAAACCTGGCAAGAGCATGGGTAAACCCCCCCACAGAGAACATCAGACAGGTTGAGGAGTGCACCAATAATGTCCCCCCCCAACTTAGAGAAAATTAAAAGAACTTATGAGACCTCCAGTGACACAGTAGGGCCTCTGCTGACACAAACACTATAGCCAGGGAGATCTGGTGACCTGCAACAACCTGAAGATATAACAACAGCAGGAACTACGAGTTGCCCTACATCAATACTTCTGGGCTAGCTAGCCCAGAAAGAATATGACTCACCCAACAGGCCCTGTAGGAGGAATTCAGGAGACTGAATCTCCTCATCATTGTGGTACCCAGCAATTTGACAAACATCAACCACACAGTAAGACCTTACAACACACTACAGAAAGTTGTGATGGTTGGGATAGAAAGACCAGAAATTTACCCAAATGGTGAAAATGACTAAATGAAAAGGCAAAATGCAATCCCAAACATCTAGTCCATCAGGAGCAAGTATAGGCAATAATGAAATAGAGGACATAAAAAGTCATACAACAGAAATCTCTGAAAAGATAGCAAATGAAGAAAAGAAACAAATATATGAGGCTATAGAGGAACTCAAACTAGAAAAAATGTCTTATGTAAAGACAAAAATAACAACCTTAGTAAATGAGTTGCTCAACATAGCTAGAGAAGAAATAGATAAAAAAAAAACAGCATCATGGGAAATCGATTGAAACCTTAAATGAACAATGCAGAAAACAAGCAGAATCCATGAAACAAATTCAAAGAGATATTCAAGAAACAAAAACTTTATTGAAAACCTGCAAAGCTGTTTAAATGAAGCTGAGGATAGAATTTTGGACCTTGAGGACAGAATCACAGATAGAGATCTTGAAAGGGTAGAACTTATAAAAACAAAAAAGCAGCATGAAATGACAATCCATCAGCTTCAAGATTATGCAAGGAGAAACAATGTTAGATTAATAGGCATCAATGAGGAGGCAGGAGACAATGCAAAAGATGTAACTAAGCTGTTCATAGAAGTAATGGCAGAATATTTCCCAAACATGGGGAAAAAATCTGATATACAAATAAGTGAGGCATATAGAATGCCAAACAGTCATAATCAACACAAAACTACACCCAGACATATAATAATTAAGATCTCAGACATACAGCATAAAAACAGAATACTAAAAGCTGTTAGAGAAAAGACACAACTCACCTATCAAGGAAAGCCTATTAGAATCACGGTAGACTTCTCAGCACAAACCTTCAGGTTAAGACGAGCTTGGAGCGAAGTATTTCAAGCCCTAAAAGAAAACAATTTTCAACCCAGACTGATGTACCCAGCAAAACTGTCTTTCAAATTTAGTGGAGAAGCAAGATACTTCCATGACAAAGAAAAACTGAAGAAATTCATGTCCACCAAACCAACCTTAGAAAGAGTGCTGAAGGGCATCCTAGATAGAGATAAAAATGACCACAATCTCCAGAACAACAACAGAAAGAAATCACCAGGCTGCACAAGAAAGTAAACAAGGGAGAAAAGCAGGACACTAACAATAGGAACACAACATGGCAAAGTCATGCCAGTACATATCAGTGATATCCATAAATGTAGATGAGCTCAATTCAACTATCAAAAGAAACAAGTTGACAGAACGGATCAAGAAACAGGATCCCACAATATGCTGTATACAAGAAACACATCTGACTCAAAAAGAAACTCATAAATAAAAAGTCAAAGGATGGAAAACAGTATTCCATGCAACCAGAACCCAGAAAAAAGCAGGGGTAACTATTCTATTTGCAGACAATGTGAACTTCAAACCTAAAATGATTAAAAGGGACAAAGAAGGTCACTACAAACTCATAAGTGGAAAAATCCAAGAGGAAGAACTAACAATTATAAATATATATGCACCAAACACAGGAGCACCCAACTATATAAGACAAATACTAAAGGGGACATGAAAAACTAAATACACAAGAACACAATTATTACAGGGGACCTTAACAGTGCATTGTAACAAAGAGATAGATCAACTAGACAAAAAGTCAGCAAAGAAATAATAGAACTGAATCATACCTGTGAGCAATTGGACTTAGTAGATGTTTACAGAGTGTTCCACCCAAACACATCAGAATACACATTCTTCTCAGCTGCGCACAGGACATTCTCCAAAATAGACCATATATTATCCCATAAAACATTCTTGTGTAAATGCAAAGGTATTGAAATTATCCCATGCATAATATCTGACTGTAGCACACTGAAATTGAAGGTTAAGGTCAAAAGAAATTACAAAACTGGAACAAATACATGGAAATTAAATAACAACCTTTTGAACAACCAGTGGGCTACAGATGATATTAAAGAAGACATAAACTGGTACCTACAATTCAATGAAAATGTGGAAACAACATGTTGTAATCCATGGGATGCAATGAAAGTGATCTTAAGAGGGAAATATATAGCAATAAATTGTCATATCAACAAAACAGAATGAGCACAAATAAACAATCTCAAGCTTCTAGAAAAAGAAGAGCAAGTTAAACCCAAAGCTCATAGAAGAGACTAAATTGTAAAGATTAGAGCAGAAATCAATGAAATTGAAACTAAAAAAAGATACAAAGATTAATGAATCAAAAGCTGTTTTTTTGAGAGAATAAACAAAATTGACAAACCTCTAGCTAACCTTATAAAGAAAAAGAAAGAAAAAACCCAAATTCATGCAATAAGGACCGAAAAGGGGGAAATTACTACAGATCCCATGGAAATTCAAAAGATCATGAATACCTACTTTGAAAATCTCTACTCACATAGAGAGGAAAACACAGAGGAAATGGACAGATTTCTAGAAACATATGAACTACCAAAGCTCAGCCAAGAAGATATAGCAATTTTGAATAACCCAATATCAGCTATTGAAATTAAAAACATAATAAAATCTTACCAAAAAAGAAAATCCCATGTCCTGATGGATTCATGCCCAAATTCTACAAGAAATTTAGAGGAGATTTGATGCCAATACTCCTTAAACTCTTCAATGAAATTGAAAAGGAAGCAATCCTCCTTAAATCATTCCTGGAGGCAAGTATCACTCTCATACCAAAACCAGAAAAAGACCCAACCAAAAAGGAGAGCTACAGGCCAATCTCACTAATGAACATAGGTGAAAAGATTCTCAATAAAATACTGGCAAATAGAATGCAGCAAATCATCAAGATTATATATTATGACTAAGTGGGGTTCATTCCAGGAATGCAGGGATGGTTTAACATACACAAATGAATAAATGTAATATACCACATCAACAGAGCCAAAAATAAAAACCACATGGTCATCTCAATAGATACAGAAAAAGCTTTCAATAAAGTCCAACAGATGTTAATGATAAAAACCCTTCAGAAACTTGGAATACACAGTGTGTACCTCAATCTTATAAAGGCCATCTATGACAAACCAACAGCCAATATTATACTAAATGGACAAAAAGTGAAAGCTTTCACTTTAAGATCAGGAACAAGACAGGGATGTCCACTATCACCACTCCTGTTCAGTATAGTTCTGGAAACATTAGCCAGGGAAATCAGACAAGAGAGGGAAATAAAAGGAATAGAGATAGGAAAGGAAGAAGTTAAATTATCACTATTTGCTGATGACATGATACTCTATACAGAAGACCAAAAAAACTCCATTAAAAGACTACTAGAGGTAATAAACAAATTCAGCAGTGTAGCTGGATACAAAGTCAATGCTCAAAAATCAATAGTATTCCTGTATACAAACAAGAAAACTCACCAAGAGAGAAATTATGGAAACATCACCCTTCACAATAACATCTAAAAAACTGAAATACTTAGGAATCAACCTAACTAAGAATGTAAAAGACCTATATGTGGAAAATTATACTACACTAAAAAAGGAGATTGAAGCGGATAATGGAAAATGGGAGGATGTTCCTTGCTCTTGACTAGGAAGAACCAACATTGTGAAAATGGCCATACTCCCAAAACTCTTACACAGATTTAATGCAATCCCAATCAAAATATCATTGACATACCTCACAAATCTAGAGAAAATACTCCTAAATTTCATTTGGAAACAGAAGAATCCTAGAATAGCAAAGGCAATTCTGGTCAATAAAGGCAAGCCAGGAGGCATCTCAATTCCTGACTTGAAACTGTACTACAAAGCCACAGTGATAAAATCAGCATGGTACTGGCAAAGAAATAGACCTGAGGATCAATGGAACAGATTAGAAGATGCAAGTATAAGTACAAAGACACTCAACCACCTGATATTTGACAAAGGGGCTAAACATGTTTACTGGAGGAAGGAAAGCCTCTTTAATAAATGGTGTTGGAAGAATTGGCTCTCCACATGCAGAAGACTGAAACTAGGTCCATGCCTATCACCATGCACAAAACTAAAGTCTAAGTGGATCAAAGACCTACTAAAGAAACACTAAATCTACTAGAAGATAAGGTAGGTAGAAGTCTTGGAGACATAGGGATAGGCAGAGAATTCATAAACAAAACACAAATTGCACGGGAAATGCTTCAGAGAATCAACAACTGGGATCTCATATTATTGAAAAGTTTCTGCACTTCAAAAGAAATCACCAACAGTGTGAAAAGAAAACCCACAGAATGGGAAAGAATTTTCGCCAGCAACCCCTCAGACCAAGGACTTATATCAAGAACATATAAAGAACTGAAAAACATCAAGTCCCCTAAATTCAAAGACCCTCTCCAAAGGTGGCCATCTGAGATGAACACACAGATCTCAGATGAAGATTTATAAATGGCAAATAAATACATGAAGAAATGTTCACCATCACTGGTCATTTGAGAAACGCAAATTAAAGTAATAATGAGATATCATCTCACTCAAGAAAGAATAGCTGCCTTCAAGAAATCAACTGGTAACAAAGATTGGCGAGGCTGCAAGGAAAAAGGAACACTGTTCCACTGTTGGTGGGAGTGAAGACTGGTACAACCACGATGGAAATCAATATGGAGAATTCTCAGAAGACTAGGATTGGAAGCTCCATTCAACCCAGCTATTCCCCTCCTGGGTATTTTCCCAGAAAAATGGAAAAGTTCATATCACAGTGATATATGTGAACCCATGTTTATAGCAGCACAATTTATAATAGCTAAATCTTGGAAACAACCAAGATTCCCATAAACTGCAGAGTGGATGAACAAGATGTGGTATTTTTATAGAATGGAATATTACTCAGCTGTGAAAAAGGATGATCTTGAGGCCTTCACAGGGAAATGGAGACAACTTGAGACTATCCTCATTAGTGAAATAAATAAGAATCATATTTATAAATATCACATTGTGTCTGTAGTGTAAAAAGTAATAAGAACTGTAGGAGTAATAAAACCCAAAATGCATAATTGCTACTGTAAAAAAGAGAGGAAAAGAAAGTGCTCTAATGGATATAACTGCATGTATGTTTAAGTGTCTAAGATAGATGACCATATTACTGCTTTTGTTAGATCGTTGGGCAGAACTGTTAACAGTCTCACTGTTTGAATGTCTACTTTGTATGCTTTAATTTTTAACTTGAACAACTGTTTCCTAGATGACAGTATGTAATTTATCAAGTAGTGATTTCTTAGTTTTTTTTTTGGTTCTTTTCTTTTTTTCCTTTGGAATTCTGTATTGTTGCTACCCTTTTTTTCCT
>PVJX010024238.1:0-28283 GCA_004027295.1 Dolichotis patagonum | reverse complement strand
AAATCATCAATTCTAGAGGTCACACACCTGGGTAATTCATTATTAGTTATCTACTATGTTTACTATAAATAAATAACACTTGTGGCATGTAGATTATAATAAAAGTTGCTTAAGTTACTTCCCAGGGACATGAAACCCACTTTTGTTCAAAGTACTAGCCCTTCGCTTGACTTTACAGAAACCTGATGAGTGACTAAAACAGAATAAAAAACACTGGCATCTCTGTTCATGTAGGGTCTAGTCCCTTTTCTTTCTTAACCCTTGCTTCAGATTCTACTCAGAACTGGCACTTAAACATGTTGATCATTTTTTTAAATGTGTCCAAGATTATAATAGAGGGTTACCTTGGCGTACTGCTCATTTGCAACTATTATGTGTTCTGTGTGTCTTTTTCTCTCCTCTCTTTTTCCCACTCACACCGTTGTGCTTCTTCAGCTGTCACAGCAACCCAAGGCCGAAGGTTCTTCAACCCCGCCACAGGGTCCAGACCCACAAGCTCAGGATACTTTGTGGGGGATGAGGGCTCCCGTTACAGAATAATTCAGGACAAGTTCACAGTGATCACCAAGTGGTCCAAGTTCTGCACAAGAAGAAACATCTTTTGAAACCATGCCCCCAGTCAGTGAAAATTAGTGGACACTACTCCACCTCAGCAAATCAATAAAAATCCCACTGCTCTCTTTGTTCTGACAGTAGCTTTGTCCCTCTCTTGATCAGTACTGACTCCCTTCAGCTGAAGCCTCGATTCAGCTGAGGCCTTTCCCCCACCCCAATAAAACTTTGCCTATCCAAGAATGTGTGTTTACAAAATTTGTGGTTTCTACTGTCTCCAGTTCAAAAGATTGACCCTTAGTGGATGAGATCAGACATTATGATGAGTAAGAAAAAGCAGGTGGTTGTTTGTGAAGCAATATATCATATATGGAGCAATTTAACAGAAATAATCATGACACCGAGCCACGTACTAATGAAAAGACAAGGATGGGGCAGAAGTGCATCCAGGGAAAGGTACGACACGGCTGAGTAGATGGATGAAGCACTAGAGATACTCAGAGAAGAGTCATTGAGAATATGGGAACAGTATTCTGCCATAGAGTAGGGGACTCACACCCAGAAACAGAAAATCAGTCTGAAAGATGATTCCATCCAGATCAAACCTGTTATCTGAGTGATCAAACAGAGGAAGTGACACCTCCTATGCTCCCCCCTTACTCTCACAAACATTCTCTTCATGGTCTCTTAAAGACCCATCAACATTAACTCCTTACTCCAACCATAAAAGACCTCCACCAGAGGTCTTGCCTATTATTTACCTATAAATACTTCACCTGTCGGTTGCTTTTCCTACTACTTATCCCCCTTTGTCTGGAAAACATAATATTAAGTGAAATAAATCACATAAGCTTAAATATCATATGATTTCTGTCATATGAAAAATTCAGAAGATAAATAAAGAGCAGAATAAAAGATAGATAAAAGGAAACAGGGAGCTAGGTCTATGTAATATAAAGAGAACCAGAACATGGAGGGAGACGAGGAGGGTGAGAGGAGAAGGGATGTGAAACAGAAGCAGGATGTGTCGTGTGCACACACCAGAAGCCCACAGTAAAAATAGTCATTGTAGTCACAAGCGTGTATTACTAAATAATTTTTTTTAGTGAATCTGGGTACAAAGAGTGAAGAAAAAGTAAACTGAGGGGTCCATGGTCTACCATCAGTTAAGTCTGGAGTGACCCATGGTGACTCAGTAGGGTCTATCTCAGTGCCAAGAGGTGCAAGGGGTTGTTTCTGTGTCTTTTATTCTATTCCATTGGTCTACATTTTTGCTTTTGAACCAGAACTGTGTTGATTTTGTTACTGTGACTTTATAGTATAACTTGATGTCTGGGTTAGGAAGGCCTCCAGAATTGATTTTTTTTCCTCAAGGTTGTTTTGGTTTTTCTGGGTCTTTCTGATCCTGAAAAAAAATTCAGGATTTTTTTTCTAGTTCTGCAAACATACTGATGGTATTTTAGTAGTGGTTGCATTGAATCTATAGATTGTTTTTGGCAGGATAGCCAGTTTAACAATATTTATCTTGCTAATCCAAGAACAAGGGTTGTCTTTCCATTTTTGAATAACCTCTTCAATTTCTTCAGTTTTGCAATTTTCATTATAAAGTTTTTTCAACTCCTTGCTTAGACTGATTCCTAGGTATTTAATTTTTTCAAAGCTAATCTAAGTGGAATTTTTCCCTTATTTCTTTTTCAGTAGGTTCATACCTGATATGCATGAAAGTGGCTGATTTTTGTGTGATTTTGTATCCTGACATTTTGATAAATTTGTTCATCAGATCTAAAAGACTTATGGAAGTCGTTCGAGTTTCCTATGTAAAGAATTATATCATCTGGAAATAGGAATAATTCAACTTCTTCCTTTCTTATTTGTATACCTTTTGTTGCTTCTCTGATGTGATTTTTCTGGCTAAAGTTTTAAGTACTACAATATATTGAAGAGGAATGGTAAGAGTCTATACCCAGCCTTGTTCTAGATTTTAAAGGGAATTCTTTAAGTTTTACCCAACTTGCCGGGGATTCAGCTCAGTGGCTTAAGCGCCTGCCTGGCAAGCGTGAGGTTGTGAGTTCAATCCCCGGTACCAAAAAAAATAAATAAAATTAAAAAATTAAAAAAAGTTTTACCCAACTTAATATTGGCTGTGAGTTTGTCATATATGGCTTTTCTTATTTTGAGGTGAGGTTTTTATCATGAAGTGGTGCTAGATTTTGACAAAGGCTTTTTTAGCATCTATTAAGATGATCATTAAGATTTATATATTTGATTCTGTTTATATGGTATATTACATTTATTAATTTATGTATGTTGAACCATCCTTGTATTCCTAGGATAAAACTATCTTGGTCATGACATATGATCTTCATAATATTTAGGTTGAATTCTATTAGCAAAGATCTTATTAAAGATTTTTGCATCTATACTCATCAAGAATATTGGTTTGTAGTTTTCCTTTTGTTGAGTACTTACCTGGCTTCAGTGTCAGGGTAATGCTGGTTTCTTAGAATAAATCTGACAGGACACTTTGTCTTTCGATTGTATGGAAAAGTTTGAGGAGCATTGGCGTTTTCTCTGAAAACACTTCTAGTAGAATTCAGCTTTAAACTCATCTAGTTCTGGATTTTTCCTAGTTGGAAGTTTTAATTACTCCTTGAATATCATTGCTTGGTATTGATCCATTTGTAATTTTATATCATCTTGACTCAATTTAGATAAACCATATGTGTGTAGGAATTTGTACATTGTTTTCAGATTCTCCAATTTGTTAGAATAAAAATTTTGAAAATAACTTCTGGTGATCCTCTAGATTTCAGTGGTGACTTGTAATTTTGTCTTTTTCATCTTTTATTTTATTAATTTGGGTCTTCTCTGTTAAATTTGGCTAAGGGCTTATCAATCATTCTATCTTTTCAAAGAAATAACTGATTTGTTGAGGATTTTTGTTTTGTTTTGCTTTTGTAAGGTTCAATTTCTTTAATTTCCACTTTGATCTTTATCATATGTTTCTTTCTACTGGTTGTGGGTTTGGATTATTCTTTCTTTTCTAGGATATTTTGATGCTTCACTAAGTTCAGTTGGGATCACTGCTTTTCTAATGTAAACATTCAAGTTATAAACTTCCCTCTTAGAACTTCTTTCAATACATCATACAGATTCTGATATGTGGTATTTCCAATATCATTTGATTCTAACAATTTTTAAATTTCCACCCTGATTACTTCAGTGACCCATATGAAAAAGTGTATTATTCAGTCTTTATGTGTTTGCGTAGTCCTCGTGGCTTCTTTTCTTTTCTAGTTTTTTTCCATTATGATCTCATAGGATTCATGAGATTATTTCAATTTGATGATTTATTGAGATTTGCTTTGTGGCCTAAAATATGGTCTATTTTGGAGAAGGTTCCATAACATGCTGAAAAGAAAGTGTATTCTGATGATGTTAAATAAAAAATTGTAGATACAGGTTAAGTCCTTATGACTTGTAGTGTAGTTTAGGGTTTGTTTTGTTTTGTTTTGTTTTTTGGTCTTTTGAGTCAGGGTCTCATTATGCAGTTCAGGCTGGCCTTGGGCTCACTTTGTAGCCCAGGTTGGTCTCGAATTTGCAATGATCCTTCTGCTTCAGCTCCCAAGTGCTGAGATTATAGGGGGGGAGTACTGCAGCCAGCTCAGTGTAGTTTAATTCTGATGTTTCTTTGTTGAATTTTTTTTGCCCAGCTGACCAAAATATTTGTGATAGTGGAGTTCTTGAAGTCCCTTGCTATGATTGTATTGAAATCTGTCTATCCTTTTAGATCATACAATATTTGTACCAACATCTGTTGTACAATTATTATATTTTATTACAATTATTATATTTTCTTGGTGAATTACCTTTACCAATATGTAGTGGCCTTCTTTATTTCTTCTGATCTATTATGGCTTGAAGTCTACCTTGTTGGATAAAGTGTAGCTTCTCCTGCTTATTTTTTTAATTCAAACTTCTTGGAATATCATTTCCCTTTCAATTTATGTTTGTCTTTGCAAATGAGGTATGTTTCTTGAAGAAAACATGGGTGAGTTTTTTTTTTAATCCATTCTTTGAATTTGTGTCTTTTAATTGGAGGATTGAGACCATTTACATTAAGTTTTTTCATTGAAAGATATGTGATAATTTCTGTTATTTTATTGCTCTTCTGATACTTATTCCTTTCTGCTGTTTGTGTATCTTCTTTCCTTGTGAGATTTACTCTTTCTCCGTATCTCACAGTTGTTGTCTTCTTGGTCCATATTTATGGCTCCATTAAATATTTTCTTCAATAATGGTTTGGCGGTCATGAATGTCAACTTGTCATGGAAGGTCTTCATTTCTCCTTCAGTTTTGAAAGATAGCTTTGCATGAAATAATAATTGAGACTGGCAATTATTTTCCCTTGAGGTTTAAAAAATTTCATTTTGATAAGAGTATATAAGATTTTATGGTAATCATGAGTCCCCATCTCATAGCTTTGAAGCCTTTCAATGTTTTCATTCATCAGTTGGAATGGTTTTATTCTGTTTTGTTTGACTTTATTATGCGTGATGGTATGAACAGCTGTTTTGAAGAAAACAAAACATTATGACAGCTATTGCTGATTTAATATCGTCTTGCTTAGAAGTCCTACCATGCTTCTATTCTTCTATTACCATTGGTTCTATCATGTTGTGTCTTATTGGGATTTGAATATATGTGATAGTATAAACAAAATTTTTTATTGAAAATGAGATATTATAGTACCCATTGATTATTCTGTTATTTGGTTCAGAATGCCCTGTAATTCTTTCATTCTTTGAATGGTTTTATGCTATTTTGTTGTGTTTGATATTATTGTATTTGAAACTATGCTCAACTATAGCAGAGAAAGAGATATTGTGATAGTTACTGTTAATGTCTGGTTGTCTTAATGTAAAGTACTGTGTTGCCTATGTTGTCCTGTTCTGATCTGTTCTGTTCTGCCCTCTTTTGTTTTATTCTTTTTAAAATTAAAAAAAAATTTCATTTCAAACCTTTCTGTTCTTTAGGGTTTCTGTTGAAAAATATTCTGTTACCATGATGGGTTTTCCCTTATAGATTATTTTGTGATTCTTTTTAACAGTTTTTGTTCCAAATTTCTGCCATTTTGACCATGACGTGTCATGCAGAAGTTTGTTCTGGCCATGTCTATGTGCTTGCTTTCCCTGGTATTTATCTCATTCCCCAATTATGGAAACTTTTCTGCTATAATTTCAGTGAGTTGATTTTTTTTTAGGCCATTAGCCTGCAATTCAATACCTTCTTCTAAACCAATGAACCTTAAGTATTTCTCTTTTAGATTTTTACAGAAACTCTTGTATGTCTTTCAGAGCTTCTTATTCTATTTTCTCAGATCTGAATATTCTAGCACTTCTACACTGTCTTCGATTCCTAAGATCCTTTTTTTCTGATTGATGTAATCTATTGCTTAGACTTCCAATTAAATTTTTTGTTTACTTATTGAGATTTTCACTTCCAGGATTTCTGCTTAGTTCTTTTTCCAGAACTTTTATTACATTACTGCCACGGTCCTACATACCCTGCAATGCTTTTATTAATGCATTCAGCTGTTTGATCTCCTCTTTGATCTCATTGATCATTTTAATTATTTTTAAATTTTTTTCCTGGAATTTTATCTGTGTTTTAGCCATGAGGTTTTCTCTAGAAAAACTGTTGCTTTATTTGCTTATTTAATTTTTCCCTGTGTTGAGGTTTACAGCGGAAAGGGAAGATACCTCTTCTTTTATCTAGCAGGGTTCTTTTTGGCAAGTTTCTGTGTCTTCGTGATATGCCCTGAGTTATGGGCATGTCTCCTTGTGAAAGTTCGCACTCTGTCTTTTCTGAATGCTGTGCTCAGCTTCCAGCATTAGGTAAGTGTTTCAGTATGACTGCTGAGTGAGTGCTCTTTTCTCTAGCTTGTGATGATGAAATCCTCATCCTTGCACTCTTAGACAATGAAAACAGATCTGGAAATATAAGATAATCTGTGTTTTTAAAGAAAGTTGGCATGGCAGATCCATCCCAAAGGTGAATCTAGAAACAAGACTCCCCATGTCTATGCCGTAAGCCAGCACATGCAAACCTACGAGTGTGAGCTATGTTAATGTCCGCTTCTTTATGTCCACTCTCCACATCTTACACACACACACACACACACACACACACACAAAATCATTATTCCATCCCTTCCACCAGCAATATAGATGTGATCCATTCTGGAAATTCATTTCAGTCTATCAAAGCTGTCACTGAAAATGCCACCATAGCCCACATGGAACACATTCACATTTCCATAAACCATACAATATCCAAATATAAGCAATAGTAATGATAACCACATTCCACTTAATATGATAAAACTATGCCACAACCAACCAAAACCTTGCTAAGCTTTTCCCACAGGAGAATACAGGATAATTTCTTGTCTTCTACTATGTTCATTTTTCCCTTTTGATATCATATATTGTAATTAGGGAGATACAAAAAGTTAACTACTGCTATCACGTCTTGTTAGATGACACCAGGGTCAGACAGTGGAAGAAAAATACATTTGTTTAATAGTCAAAGAAATATCAACATGATGTAAATATGCTTTTCATTCATGAGATCCCAATTTCTATGGTCATAGTTGTTACTTTCTTCACTATTCATTACATTTTTTCTTTGCCATCACAAATATCTTTAGCTAACCATGCCAGGTTGGATGACCCAAGCCAAGAAGAGTGGTCTATTACTAGTCCTGCATAACTGGGTTGTGTTAGTTCTATAACTTTAACTGCAAACCAAAGGAGTGTTAAGAATATCTTGCACACCACACATACTTCTCTTTATCCACGTTCATTACGGGCTACTCATCAAGATAACCGCTAGCTAATATGTCCTACTTCTTCTGATGAATTCCTATCATGAGATGACAAAAGGGACTACAGGGTACCAAAGACAGTTTATTGCAATCACTGTTGAGTCTCCTCACATAGCATCCCCATTTTGGAACTAAAAACTCTATACTAGATCACCATATCTTAAGGTCACAGAGTGGAGAAGCAGACACTGTGCCACTGGATCACCGGGATAATAATGCATGAAGCCATTCCCATTTCCACACATTGATTTCTGAACCAGGAAACCTAGCTACAAGAAAAACAGAACCATATATCACATGGTCATACATAAAGTTATGGTGAACATTTTTCTGTCATCCAAGATATTGCTGCCCAGCTGGTTGGTCACTGAATCCTCAAAGGTTATTGCGTCTTTTTTTCAAGCCAACTACAAGATGCAGGGAAAAAATTTAAAACCAGTTAATGGCAGGAGCATGGCCCCACTGCTGCTCTTCATATGCTGTGAAATGACTTCTTTGCTCAGAAGTGCCATCTGGAATAACATAACAGTAGTAGAGCTCGCATAAGTCCAAGGATAACTGGGCAAATATCTATTTCAGAACAAAGAGCTACCTTGCCTTGATACAGGAAGTCTATATCATGAATCCCCAGATATCTGGCTGCTCCCCACAGTAAATGACAATTGGGAGCTAAGGGTTGGTTCCTGCCATGGGTACTTGGAGAGAGGCTATAGCCAGGACAGTTTAGTAAGTGTAAATCCTTACTGATGACCCCATGAATGAGCTCCATCTACACCATCACAGACACTTTGCTCATGAGCTCACTGAGCAAAGCCACATGTGCTTTAAGGGGAGACACTGACTGAAACCCCAGAATGAGGCATCAACCACCTGATCATTAAGATCCTTTTCTTCTGATGTTACTCTTTGATGAGTACTACACAGGACAGATATATCTTCATGACCTGTGCCACTACAGAGTGTGTTCAAAAATAAATTTATGTTCTATAGTAAAAAAATAAATGATATGAACATAACAAGATATATTATGGTAGCCATTGTTGATTTCCTATTATCTTAGAGTCCTGTATCACTTTCATTGTTTTATTTTGATTGGTTTTATTCTGTTTTGTTTTGTTTGATTTTATTATGTCTGATGGTATGGGCAGCTATTTTGAAGATAACAAGAAGCACTATGGTAACCATTGTTGATTTCCTATTATCTTGTTTTGAAGCCCTGTGTCACTTTCACTGTTTTGCTTTGATTGGCTTTATCCTGTTTCAATTTGTTTGGCTTTATTCTCTTTAAAATAAAATTTTAAAAAATAAAATAAATGATAATATTAGTCACCTAAAATCAGGGCCATATTTCTAAGAACATAAGTTTAGATGATGTTTTATTGGAATCTGAGCTGGTAACCTTAAATGGCTAAAAAAAAGTAGCTTTTAACTTGTCCTTTAGATACAGAAATGTTGAGATTACATTGCTACCTTTTTAGACTTTTTGTAAAACACTTTGTCAAACATACTAATTTTGCATCTGATATGTTTTTATTTCAAACTTAAATCAGTTCTAAAAACCATGAACCACTTTGTTCAATGTGTTTTAAATTTAAGAGCATAATATTTTACACTCAAATTAAATACTGGAAATTTCCAGAGGGACCTTGGTATTACTTAGTCCTATAAATCTAATTTACCCACCATATATTTAATGATATTCAAATACCAATAAATATCTCTGAGAAAATTATAGTGTCCAAATTGAGGTGTAGCTTAATATGCAATATGTGTTACATTTGAAAAGCAGGACAAGGATATGAAATATATCACATTGTGTTTCATCAATGTCATATGGAAATGATATTTTTATATATTGGCTTATAAAAATGTATTATTAAAGTTATTTGTTATGCTTGTTTATTGTTGTTAATATGTGTTTGTAGCCCATAATAAATTATTACCTTTTTATTTTTAACATGGCTACTAGATGTCAGAATTGCTGAGAAGACACATTCTTTCTACTTCCCAATATCTATCCTCCATTTTGTTTCCTATGTACACAAGAGAAGCAATGCAATATTTAAACTTGTGTGCCTCATTTATTTATTATTTCTAGAGGTGCATCCACTTACCTAAAAATGACTCATGTGTATCCTTCTTTACAGCAGAATAGTACTCCCTTATATATAAATACCACATTTTCTTTACCCATTTATCTGTTGGTGGATGCATGAGCTATTTCCAAGATTTAACTATTATAAATGTTGCTTCTATAAACATGGATATCATTGTGATATGATGCCTTTAACTCTTTCAGGAAGATACCTAAAAGAAGAATATTGGCGTTAAATAAAACCTCAAGTTTTAGCTTTTTAAGGAATCCCCATAATAATTTCCATTACCAACTTACACTCCCACCAACCATGAAGAAAGGTTCCCTTTTCCCCACTGCCTCACCACCAGTAGTTGTTACTGGTTGACTTCCTAGGAATAACCATTCTTTCTAACACAAGATACAGAAATATATAAGAAATTACTAGATTGACTTAGGATGGTCCTCCACAGCACGGGACAAGGAAGCACACAGAGGGTGTGTCACACTGGAGAGTGAAGGGTCTGGAATTCACTACAGTGTTGTGTGCAAGTCCATATCAGGAGGCCAACAGGTCTGTGCTGGAAGGCTGAAGAGTCTACACTGGAAGGCTGAAGGATCCAAGGTGACAGCTGGAGAGTCTGTGCTAAAAGCCAGGAGACGATGTCCAAGCTGAAGGCAAAGACTGGAGCTCCTCAAAAGAACAGAAGCCCATCTGTCCTTCCTCGGTTCCCTTTTATACCTTCCAGGCAATGAGCTGCCCTAGGGCAACTATTCTGCGTCTTAGAGTAGAATTGCTGAGCCGACTTAGTTAAGCTTCTAAATTTCTCAAAATTGACACAATCAGTGAACCACCACACAAACCATAACAGCATACATCTTCCAAAACCTTTCCATACACTTACCATTTCATGCAATCCGGTCTAATTACCATGACTCAGCTACACTGGAGTGTTAACCTGTTTGTCCAGATGGTCCAAGCCCCCACGGACTATGTTATAACATGGGAAGAAGCCCTAAAGAAGTTGGGGGCGTAAAATACTCCTGCACACTGTTTTCCATTCCACATCAATGGTTCTGCTCCTGCTGTCTGAGAGGAACAGAGAAGAATTCAAGATTCAACATCAATGGTACATACAGTGCACCTGAAGACATTTTGCAGTGTCCTAGCACCTTCCACCACTGGTGCAGAAATGGCCAATGAGATGACTTCATGTCTGGATTATGGTTCTATTTCTACCATCAGGATTCATCCAAATGTTACGGAGGCAAACTCATGAATTACTTGATATAAAATTAACTGGAACCACGAGTTCTTTAGGTACTTAAATGTGGTGTGAGCTTGTACATTTCCACACTACAAGATAATTCTTTTATTTATGAATCTGTCTAGGATAGAGATAAGGGAAGACTCTGAATTTGTCATCTGTATAAAGGTCCACCTACGTAAATGGCTTAGCATTTCCTAGTCATATGGTCTGTGCTGCGAACACCACCCTATGACCTTGGAGCTTGAACACACTGTTGACAAACTTAGAGGAGGGGGCATGACTGCTGCAAACACAGGCAACAGCCATAAATCACTGCTCTTGGTATTTGTTGCTCTGTTGTTCTGGAAACATTCTTTAGGTCTTCTTGCAGTAGATTCCAGGTAAGAAATTCAACTAATTCTAGTACTTGTTTGAGATGGCACTGTGGCAGTTACCCTCAAACTCCCTCCAATAATTCTGATGACTTAGAATCAACAGGACCCATGGTGGCTTCCTCTTCACTAGATCCAAGGATGCTAAACGCTCTCCATTGCCCCAGGCAGGTCAGACCTCAGGACAGTCAGTCAGATTGCTCTTTCTACATGTACCCATGTTGCTTCTGATGGCTACATGTATTCACAGAGCCTGTCATTTTGGAACGTTGTTCTCCGTTACTATCAAAAGCCCATTTCTATTAGATCCTCCTGCCCTGTGCGCTGGGTCACAGAGCCCTTTGGAGATGTGGGTGTCCTTCCACCTGCACGAGCATCAACCAGTTGCTGAAAAGAATGATCTCTAGACCCTTCTGAGGACACAGAAATCTGTGAGTAATAGTCTGGAGTGAACATGTATGAAGTCAACACGGGGAAAGAGAACCCCTAGGTCTGCAGGGCTATCCTGTCTTCTTGGTATTCTGGGGACAGAGCCCTTCCCTGGAAACCATGAAGCTCTTCCAGCAGCAGCTCTGAGTTCAGGATGACTTGCATAGCACGCAGCTCTCTCCAGCAAGGGGGTGGGGAGCTAGAAGGAAGCAAGCCTAGCTTGGGCCCTAGGAGCTCCTCCACTGTGAGCTGAATGCCCTGGTCTTTTGGCCTCATCTCACTGCAAAGAAGCCATCCCAAGGGTCCCATTTACTTATCCAGCCCAGGGCTATGGATGAGCTTGGCCCCAATTCTGAGCTAAACAGACCCTTTGCTGAGCTTAGCAGGATGCTGCAGAACTGGGGCTGTGGAGCTGATGTCCTTACATTGTGCTAGCTGACTCGTGTGAGCCTGAGAGCCTGCAGCTTCCGGCAAGAAGGGATAGATTTGCCAAAGGCACCATCCTCAAGCTGGAATCATCTGCCACTGGGGCTAAGACTGACAGGTGGATCTCCTTTAGAGGCAGATTATCCCTGGAACTCATTAGGCCAGGTCCTGGAATGTTCCTTTATCACCTATTCCACCTCTCCTTTTCTTTCCTTGAGTCTCTGTGGACTCCTTCGGGTTGCCATAGTCACCCTTAGAATCAGTACCTTCATTACAGTCATGTCACATACTTTGAAGATAAACCAGTAACAACTGTATCTCTTGGTACTACCAAAAGCCAGACCCCTGTACTGATAATCTATGATGACAGAAACAGAATTTCAGGGATTCCTAAGCAATACTTTGGTTCTAGCTTGGGAAACAGGAGCACCCTGACCATTTACAGAGCACTGACCACAGACAAGACTGATTATTGATGGTAGTGGAAGTAGCTTTCAATGATTCACAGTGACACAGACACATGGGGGTGCAGAAGAGGAACCTCCCTGACCAGACCTGACTCCCTTTTTCCTGTCCTCTAAGCAAAGACCATGACCTTGCTCTCCACCTACTTTGTTGGTCTGTCCTGCAGCCCAAGCTATAGGATAAAGCATCCAGATGTCCCCAGAATGGTTCTTTCATAGCGTTAGTGGCATTTTTAATTCAAAGTCTTGTCATTTAGATCTCTGTCCTGTAGACACTGGGTAATGGGGGTAGGAAGCGTCCTCTAGCAAGCCTGGTTCCTGCATCTTCCACAAAAGACAATTAAGTAACAATCAACTGACAATTATAATTAGATTTTTAGATGCTTGATTTACATTTTATGCTAATGGACCACAAGCTGTTAATAGACAACACTTTATGCCCCAGAGCCACAAGACTTAAGTGCTAATTCAATAATTCTTTGAGGGTAGAAAGTTCATGATATACCTGCTCCAGTTACTTCTAACCTACACTATCTTGCCCTTAGGAATTCTTTTTTTTTTAATTTTTTATTTGAAAGAGAATAAAACAAAAGAGGGCAGTACAGAGCAGATCAGAACAGGACAACATAGGCAACACAGTACTTTACATTAAGACAACTGGCCATCAACAGTAGCTAACACCATATCCCTTACTCTGCTATAGTTGAGCATAGTTTCAAATACAATAGTATCAAACATAACACAATAGTATAAAACCATGCATAGAGTGAAAGAATTACAGGGCTTTCTGAACTGAATAACAGAAAATGATCAATGGGTACTATAATATCTCATTTTCGATTAAAAACATTTTGTTTAAACTATCACACATATTCAAATCCCAATAAGACACAATGTGATAGAACCAATGGTAGTAGAACAAAAGAAGCATGGTAGGACTTCTAAGAAGGATGATATTAAATCAGCAATAGCTGTCATAATGTTTTCTGATCTACATCAAACAGCACCGGCAACCAGTTTTCTTCCAGGAGCCCATCAAACCCAGGTGAGGTGCAACAGCGCCCCCTCCAGGCACCACTTAAAACTAAAAGGGAGGAGCTTTCTGCATTCAGACTCAAATTTTGAGCTAATGATTTTCTCACACTCTTGTTCCAGCCTGGGTTCCTCCCAGTGTACCCAGAGCAGGTGATTATTATGGGTTAGGCTCTCTCTGGTCCTAACCCATCTCTTTCTCCCAGAGCGACCTTGTGATGGTCACTCCCTCTCTCAGTCCCTTTCCTTCTCTGTGAAATGCACTCCCCAAATGCCATCCTCCCAGGTCAGGGAAGCTGTGGCACTTTGGAGGAATCACCCACAGGAGACACTAGAGAGCCAGACAGGAGCCACAGACCATGGCTTAAGTGTCTGGCTACCTGGTACAGGAGAGGAACCAGTAATCATATTCTCAGTGTCTTCTCTCCCTGGCAACTGAAAGGAAGAGCTACGGGGTTGGGCTCGGCCTGCTTGTGTCTCACCTGCCCCTGCCCAGTAGCACCATCCTGGAGGCTCCTAGTTGTGCTCAGTGGCTGTCAAAGAACCCATTTTATTACCCAGAAAATCTCCTTCACTGTCTCTATCTTAAGGTCTCTTCTACCATGGGAATTCTTCTTATCAGAGAAAATCTGACTTTGAACTTGAACCTGGTGTCCACAGGTTCAGGTTTCCCTCCTCACACACCCTCCTCCCTAAGGGTACAGACCCCCCTAAGATCTCCCCACACAAATGCTATGACTTCTTTCTTCTCCAATGCAAAGGTAGCTCCAGAGACACCTTTGCAGGGAGCTGCCCCAGCCTCAGTTTATAACCTGACCTGCCTGCCCCTCTCTGCCTCACCAATCTGTTAATTTTCTCTATGCCCTTGTCCACTACATGGTTCTTTCACTAACATTATTTTTGCTTGATTGATCTGTATATGTTTGTATTTTCTTAATGGTTTAGGAATTTATTTTATTCCAAGAACATCTGCATGGAAAAAAAAGAGACATAAGCAGATGGAGACTAATTTTTCTCCTTGTATTTAACAATGCCATGCAAGACTTGGGACCTTTCTCAGTATCTGTTCCACCTTCCTTATCATCTTTGCCTTTCTTCTTGTTGACTTATGGCAACAACTGCTTGTGCATTTCCAAACATGACATCATATTTAAGATGGAAAATGAAACAAAAACCAATATTTTCCTTTCCTCCTCAAGAGCAAAATTCCCTTAGAAGAAACCCAGCATACAAGAATCCTGGCATACAAAAGTCCACCCATGGACTTTCATTGGGTCCTGGCTGTCTGGGACCGGGGAAGTCTGTCTGGCTTACGATAAACAGATATGAAAATACATAGGTACAACCTGTTGGCATGGTCTTCTGGCTCTGCAAACTATGTGATAGTCTCACCCACAAGATGAAAGCCTGCTGAGTTCATGCTGAATTCACAGGATGGAATGGGGTGCAGACCACAGTGATCTGAGTAAATATTAGTAGCAAACGGTCTCTTTTTTGTGTCTGTAGTGCCCAAGTCACCACTGCCCAACATGTACTTGCACCACCTGCATTTTGCACCACAGTCAGTCAGTCTCTGAGCCCTAAGTCACCCAGCACAAAGCCCTAGAGACATTTCCATGAATGCTGATCACTTACAGAAAGGTTTAGAGACACCTCTAATGGCTTTGACCTCTCCTCCAAGTAACCACTTTCCTGTGTAATACAAGCCCCTCCTCCCCAATAATGGGACAGGCAGAGGCCACAGGAAGAAGAGGAATTCCTTACTCTAAGGACAATAGGCCAGAAATCAAGGCAATAGGGAACCAAGCAACAGGTTCTTAATCTACACTTGGACTAAGGATACTACTGGGCCTCCGACAGGCAGCATGAAATGGCCACCAGGGGACAGCAGAGAGTCACCTGGCAAAGTCTCCTGGCGAGGGGATGGGCATCTAACTGCCTGAGGAAATTCTGAAGGGCTGTTGAGTTAAGGAACACAACCTGGAGAAAAGGGTGTCATCTTTCTACAGCATTGTCCTTGATGTTTACTTACAAATTCTTTATGTCTGTCTCTCACAGAAGCCCGCAGTTTGCCCTTTTGTCAAGTAGGTGCAAAAGAAATTCATTCTACCTACCTACCACCTCCTTCCTTCCCCAGCTCTTTCCCATCCAGCTAAATTTGATAGCTGTCAGTCACTTTTCAACCCCCAGATCTCACTTCTTCTGGGTGATTATACATACAGAAGAGGATTAGTGACCATGACATGTGACCTGGAGGAAAATCTGGCATTTTTCAACTGTATCTTCCCCATATTGATGTGAATATTTTTTGGTCTGCGTGTCTCTCCAATCTCCTTTGTACATTTGGTCTATTACTCTGGTAGAGGTCTAGGTGCTTCAATTTCCCTTAGATCAGTGATGGCGACCCTTTTAGAGACTGAATGTCAAACTGCACCCCAAACCCACCTAGTTATGGTAAAGTGCCAACACTGCAATTAAATCTGAATACTGCGGTTTTAGTGGAGAGGAAAACAATTCAAACATTAACATCTTCGTCTCAGAAGAAAAACAACACACATGCTGTAGGTTTGCTACCACTGGGCCTAGACCACTGTATGTGCTGAAGTTCTACAGCTTTTATACAGCATTTGAGCATGAGATGTAGAACCTGCCCAGACCTGCACAGCGCCTATGTTCTTTCTGCATGTGGAGCTCAAAACAAGGAAACAAATTTATAGCACCTTACTGGATCTTTGAAGTTTTCATTTCCACTTAGCTGGGGAGGATTTTATTCCTGAAATACAGCCCAAGAGCTGAAATCTAGGGCAAGATCCCATAGTTGGTTAAGCCTCTTACTGTCATCGGTAGAGCAGATTCACATAATGCAGTCAACCTCAACTCCTCTAAGTTCTGCATGGCCAGGTGAGCCCAGGAGTGAGACCTAGACACAGTCTGGAGTAGAGATGTCACCTGATGGGATCAGCAGGTGAGGACGCACCACAAAGAATGAGGCTAGGTCTGCTAGGCAGCTCCCCTCCCCACTCTGTGTCCCTGCCACGGAACCCAGCTCTGGAAACCACAAAGTTAATCCAGCAATAACCCTGAGCTCAAGCTAATTTACATAATGGCCAGCTCTCCCAGTAAGGAGATAAAAGGAGGGGTCAAAGGAAGCCAGCACAGCCTGGGTCTGGAGAAGCAGCTTCAGGGACACCTGCACTGTGGCCTGGATGCCCCTTTTCCTCAGCCTTCCTTGCTCACTGCCCACCTAGCCCAGAGCTCTGGGAATGGCCGTGCCCTGCCCATGTGGGCAGGATGCTTGGAAACTTGCTGCAGGATGGAGCCTACAGGACGGACAGGAGCAGACAGCCAGGATGACCTGTGGGAAAAACAACACTGGAAGCAAAAATGTACAACGGTACCAGCAGAAGCCAGGTCAGGCCCCTTTGCTGTGACACCAAACCCTCGAGGAGCTCTGATTCTCTGGTTCCAACTTGGAATATAGCCACCATGACCACCAGCGGGATGCAGGGCAAGGACAAAGCTATTACTTTCAGGTGTGGGACACCACGGATGAAGCTCAGTGACACAGACACATGGGGAACCGAGACGCAAACTTCCCACCACCCTGGCTCCCATGGCCACCCCCTGTTTGATCACGCTGACAGGAGAAAGCCTGCCACAGGGAAGGGAAGTTTCTAGTCTTGGCCCTGCCTTCACATTCCTGAGAGAGTATCCTGGATCTCTTCAGGTTCCTTTGCTTCCACTGCAACCTCAACAGCTCTGCAAAACACAGAAAGCCTGCTAACACCCAACACTAAGTTTCCACCATTTCCCAACAGCACACAGGTTAACAGCAGAGCCTTTAATATGCAGGCCTTTGTGGGCTATATTTCAGATCCAAACTTAGCAGGAGCTCCACAGAGAAGGATTTATGTAATTTTCCTCGGACCCTGGTTAGTTCTTGGGAGAAGGTTATTATTAAGAAAAATGCCTGGCTCCTCCCATGCTCTGGTTTCATTTTGCCATATGAGCTCTCCCTCTCACATGGGCTCCTGCCATGCAGCCATCTGCCATGAGGCGATGCAGACAAGGCAGTCAGTCCTCACCAGAGAAGACGGCATGCTGTTTGAACTTTCAGCCTCCAAAATAGTGAGCTGAAGAAATTGCTTTTCTTTATAAAATACCTAAGGTATTTCACTCAGGTATTTTGCTATAGTTACAGAAAGCAGACTAATACACTCCCTAATAAGCTTCCTGCAGGTTGACTGTATCTCAGAGCATGCTTCCAGGCAAATCCACCTGTTATCTAGTCATTTATCATACACCTCCTTAATTTACAGGGAAAACACCAAGAAGGTTTACCAGACCTTATGAGGAGTCCCTTTATGTAAACATATATTTCAAAACATTTAAGAATATTAATATATCTATAATCTTACTGTAACTTTACCAGTATAATATCTCTTGAGAAGATGCTTTCATCTTATTCTGTGCTTTAAAGTGTATTTTTGCTCTAAAACTTGAGACTATCAGTTCGCATAATTCTGCTTACAGGAACAGCCTTGCTGCGTCATCTGATTAGCTAAACTAGTTCTTGCTGTCAAACCCAGCAGACTATTCAACTGTCTGGCTCCAGTTGTCAACACACATAAACATATTAACAGGCACTTTGAGGAATACCATAAATAGCTGACCACTAAAGAATGTGTTTGGTGATTTCAGCAAAAGTAGTCAATGTGAAACTGATCCTGGTTTATGTAATCATTTATTTTTATAGCTTTTTTTTAAAAAGGAACTCGATGGACTGTGTCATTATTTAGTTTGCAGGGTACAGTGCAATAGCTTCTGTATATGCCATGTATATTTAGAAGAAGTGGGAGCATATCCAAATACTATGCTTCAAAGAATAATAAAATAAAAACCAAGTGTACAGCAGAGGCTCTAGCACACCTTCCTAGAGAGGATGAGAACCTGGGTCCAATCCCCAACCCTGAGCACTTCCAATAAATGTGATAGGGGACCATCCTCTAAAGACACTGTGAGTCCCTGATGAGGACACCTCTGATTGCTGCAGTGATAGCCAAAGATTTCTGGCTTCTATAAAGCCATCACCTGCCACAGCAGGGTCTCCCAGTCCCTATCTGCTCATGATAGGAGTGAATCCCTCCCATGTATGTATGCAAGGCATCAGAAAGGAGCTGGGAAATAAGCAAGTATAACCCTACCTGCTCAGATGAGGCAGGTGCTGGTGGCTGTTGGCCATACCCATCCCAACAGCCTCAGTTTACCTGGGTAGGGATCTCGTGGATGGTGACTCCCCTGTGCTGGTGGAAACAAGTTCCCCAGCAGAGCTAGAATTCAGGTGAGATGAGTCAGGCACTCCCCTTGAATGAAAAATTCAAACAAGCATCTCAGACCTGGTAATCAAGATGATGAAATATTTTATTTTTTTAAGGTTTCTTTGCTATGTAATAACTGTACATATTTATAAGATAGAATGTGATATTAAAAGTCAAAAACAATGTCCAGAAAAAGCTCATGATGGGCTTTAGGATGTAATTTGTTTCACTGGCCTCTCTCAGGTCCCGACCATGATTCCAGGGGTGAAGTAGGTACTGGTGGGTATTATAGTTTGGATCTGGAATGTTCTCCAAAAACCTGTGTGTTAGTATTGGTTCTCAATCCATGGCACTATTTATTAGGAAATAAGGGAACATTTCAGAGGTAGGACCCAGGAGACAGTCTCCAGTTCGTCGTAAGGAACAGCAGGGCCCCAGCCCCTTCCTCTGTTCTCTCTTTTGCTTCCCAGCCGTGAGATGAGCCGTTTTGTTCCACCACATGCTCCTGACCATGATGGTCTGCCTGACAACAGTTCCTGACACAACAGGGCCAGCTGGTCTTAAACTAAAACTTCCAAAACTGTGAGCCAAAATTACTTTTCTCTACATAAATTGATTTTCTTGGGTGTCTTTTATGGTGACGTAAATCTGACCAACACAGCAGCAGTGTAGAACCAGAGTCCAGCCTCTGTTTCCCCTCCTCCCCCACCTCTGCGGCCTATCCAATTGGTCTCTGGCCTCCCCTGCTGAAGGGCTCCAAAGCCTAGTCGCTCAGACTTCCCCAACCACTGGTCTCTGCTGCCCCCTACTGAACTTTCTTCCCTAAACTGCACTTCTGGAAGCTGAACGGAGAACTTGAGGTTAAAAAATAGAAATTGTCCTAATTCCTACCCTCTACTTCCAGGTTGGCTCCAACCCATGTCCAAGAGAGTTGTTCCTGCTAGGTCTCTAATTAGTACTAGTCAAGTTCCAGGATAGTCTTTACACCTAGCTGCGGTGTATCTTTGGCAAGAAATCTTCTCTCTCTGTACTCTGTTAATTAATCAGTAGAAGGAGTTAGAATATCTTTGCTAGGTCAGCTTGTTTGTGACAGCTACAGAAGAAGTCTCTCCCCATTTCTATGGAGATCGGAGGTGGGAACTGCCTACTTAGAAAGAAAAGAGCTGGGATTTCTACAAGACCACCCCGAGAGGGCTTAGGATCTTTAGAGCCAATCCCTGGCTCAGAATTCTTTTTTGTAATTTATTTATTTTTTAAAAAGGGTAAAACTAAACAGAACAAAGCAGATCAGAAGAAAACAATGTAAGTGACACAGATTTCAAAGCAAGACAACAGGAAATCTATGGTGGCTACCATAATGTCTCTTGTTTTCTTCTAAATGGTTATCCATGTCTTCAACACAACGAATTCATACAAAACAAAATAGTATAAAACGGATCAGAACAGAGTAATGAAGGCATTACAGGACTTCAAAAACAGACAATAGGAAAATTAACAATGGCTGCCATAATGTCTCTTGTTCTCTTCAAAATAACTGTCCATATCTTCATGTATGTTGAAGTCAAACAATACAAAACAGACTAAAACCACTCTGAACAAAAAATAGAAGCATTACTGGATTTCACAGCATGATAACCCTGGCTCAGAATTCTAAGACTCAGAACTTTTGTCATCCTTTGCTTTAGCCCCCTAAAGCTCCCTCTAGTGGGAAAGATCAGTTTGTTGGTTTAAATTAGGAGACAGTATGGAGCAGGAAACTGAGGACACCTGGGCCTGTGCGGAAATAGCCACCGCAGAGTCTCTAGGGCCTGTGGGTGGGCGGAAGGACAGGGCTGGTCATCAAGAGGCCAGGAGGTCCCTCTTATATGGGAGCAGGACAAGAAAAAGTCCTCAGCCCCAAGGTAGAAGGTCCAGGCTCCAGGGACACTGAACAGAGGGTCAGCTGGACCAAGATGATTCCTCTGCCTGGAAGTTGATCCAGCCATTAGCATGTCTCAGAGAGGAACAGGAAGGAATTGGGGAGCCAGAGCCATAGCTTCACTATCTGGGGAGGCCCCAGGTCTTGGAAGATCCCCAGGGGCCACTCAGGCCCAGATTTCCGACTGTAGACACCCTGAGAGGATGTGGTCTGCGGTGAGACGTCTGCCCAGAGGCCAAGGCAGGTGCAGGGGCCAGTGGGGGGAGGAGGGATACTGTGTTTAGGGACAGCCCCTACTTTCCCCCCAAGACTTGGGGCTGTCCCTGGAGGAAACCACAGCTTTTGGGTCCTGTGTAGTGAGACTCTCACAGCACAACATGTGCTGGGGAGGGAGCACCTGCAGCCTAGACTCCCACATTGGCCCTACTTGTATCCCCCAGGATATGGGAACCTCACGGTCAGAGGTGGGTGTGGGACTTACACCCCAACTGGGGAGAAGCTGGGTTGGATTTGAGGCTTCCCATGGCCTCCCCGTATCCTGTATGACTGTTCTTGGGGGACACACCCCACATTACTGTTCAATGCCTTAATCATCTACAAGGTAAGGAATGTGTGGAATTTATTAGTATAATCTAGCTCTCAGCACCCAAAATTGTCCTCACAATTTTTTGGAGTAGAAACATCCAACCTGGAGATCCTTGAAAACTGATCTGATGACGTGAGTCAAACTATTATGTCATGATCACTACCTTGATGTATCTCTCTCTCTCCCTTCTTTTCATGATCATCTTTATCTCAAAACTCGAAGAGTCTGAGACTTTACCCTCTATGCAAGCTAAAACATAAGCTGGCCACAGTTTCTTGAATGCTAATGAAAGACAAAAACTGGCTAAAGATAAAGAACAGTTTATCACTCATAGCAATAGCAGTTGCCAGAATTGGTGTCTTATTTTTACACCAGTCTCACAAGGTCATGCAAAGAGGGCAAGGTGACGTCTGCATGCTTGAGTTTAAGGATGCAGGTCTTATTATAGGACAGCAAGCATGTCTACCCCCTGCTCCAAAGGGAAATACTGTCTCTACCTTCCACAGTTGCTCACTGTACAGACATCCTTTAAAAAAAAAAATCAGAGGGAATGTAGTTGTAGTTGGAACCTTTACCCAAATAACGTGCAGAAATAAAGAGATCTGTGGTCAATTTTTTTGCTAGCAGCCATAATTTATATCAGTGAAATAAAATTTGAAGCTGTTTGTCCATTACTGCATTCCATGAAAATGGCGGGGCTGACTTTCACCAAATCTAGCAGGAAATTTCATGAGTATCTCATTCAAAACGTGGGCCAAGCAACTCTTAACGACCAGAAAGGAACTTTTTAGACCTGCTTTAACAAAAAAAAAAATCAAAAGGATTAGTGCTGTAGGCCTCAACTCACATTAAAAATCTTGAGGTATAATAGGTAACTATGGATGACAATTCACTGTATATTTCAAAATAGGTAGAAGGATTTTGGTTTATTGGTTTGTTTTCTCTTTTCTAAGGGTCGCTATCTTGCTATGTTGCCTAGGCTGGTCTTGAATTCCTGGAATCGAGCCACCCACCTGCCTCAGCCTCCAGAGGAGCTTGGACTACATTTGCACGGCACCACACCCAGCTCAATACAACAGGATTTTGCATGTTTTCAACACAGAGAATTAATAAATGTTTGAGTGACAGGTTTGTCAATTACCCTGCTCTGGTCATTATAAATGGAATACTGCCCCATTAATATATATATTTACATGTCAATTAAAAATTAATATTTTTAGAAGATTTTTGTGACATAAAAAGCGATCTGAGTTGTAAGCATTTACCTATACTTAGGATGCTTTTACAGCAAGAGAACAGACCCTCACAGTAGTCCCCAGAGTGGCAGAATAAGGCCTTTTCACATCAGGTTATGGAGCCCCCAAGATCTCAGACATTTTTATGATGGGCTTCCAGAGGCATCAGACACAACAAAAATGGATGTATTATCCACAAAGCACACCCTTGTGCTATGCAACAGCCAGCCTTCAGAGCCAATCCCAGCCCAGGAACTTCTTGGCCCTCTGGCATCCTAATACTAGAGAATCTGCCTGAGCATCATTCTGCTCATCTTCAGGTGACCTAGCTCTAAACAAAGTCACAATCTTACCACTATAGCTCGCCTGAGAGATACACAGTCACTCTTTTGCAGGGTCTTGCTTGAGCCCAGAATAGGCCAGACGGGAGCTGGCCAGGCTTGACCAACCCAGCCCAAGCAGGGCTCATCCCAGCTGGCCAGAGTGCAGCGTGTAAGGCTCCAGCCTGGGAGACTGATCGGAAAAGCCCCATCCTTGCCCTGTCCCCCTGAATTCAGGCCCTGGGAGACCCTTGTTGCACTGGGTCACTTGACTGCTTTCATAGCTCCTCCAGTCCCCTGAGAGACACTCCATAGACCCACAGTGTCCTTGGGGAACCAGAAAAGGAGGGTGGTTCAGTTGTGCCCCACCCAGCACCCTAGGGGCAGGGCTAGGCAGGTGGCTGCCCTAGAGAGCAATTGAGCCCTGGCTGCTAACCACAGCAGGTCAGTTGGCAGCTGTATATCTGAGAGAGACCTCCAGAGGTAGTAGCCTTGGCCAGGGCTAGAGCCATTTGAGGACAGGGACCAGAACCCATCCAGAGGAGACAGCTGTGCCACATGGAATCCTACGCAACGGAGCAGCCACTGCTTGTGAGAGAGCAAAGAGGGCCCCTTAAGGGATTCTACACCACAGGTCCAGACAGAGGTGCCTGACTCTGATGGCAGATGACGCTAAGGGCAGGCCAAGTAAGCCATGAGGTCCCAGGAGTCAAGCCCTGGCCCCAGGCAATGCAAGACCCGCCTGCTGCTGGGCCTGGCCATGAGTTTGCCGGCAGTACCCCAGTTCCAAGAAGCAGGATCCCAAATCATGGAGCATCTGTTCCAGTCTGCAGAGCCTGTGGGACAGGTAAGGGATCTCACCATGGGGAATGGGCAAGGAAGAGAGAAGTAGAAGACCATGAAACGGATCAGAAGGAAGGATTAGCCCTAAAAGAGGAACCTGATATGCTGCTGAAAGTGTTGGTATTTGTCCATAGTGGCTTTGTTTGCGTTGATTTTTATTTTTTAATGTTGCACTAAAATATTACTTATCCCAGTTGTTTGCACCAATGCTAATGCCTCACTTGTTTATAAACTATTACTGAGGGCCAGGCCTGGGCATGCTGCCTGATCTGAGGGGGCCTGTCCAGCAGTGGGGACAGACTCATGGCCTGTTTTAGGAGCAATAAACAGGGAAGGAAGATGCTCCCTCTATGGGCGAATTCCCAAGCTGGTCTTGCAGGTCCAGGGGCACTGGCTGGTGACGGTAGCCTCCAGCAAAAGTAGTAGTGCATGGAGAGGAAGGCGTAGGCCACCCCACTGCCAGGGGCTCTTTGAGCATGGACAGGGACTTCAAGGGTGCTCCTGGCCTTTGTCCTGCTGTTCCAAAGGAGGTGTTGGAGCAACTTAAGCGGTTTGGAAATATTGGCTGCAGATCTCAGCCTGGTATACAGCCATATTTGAGACAGGTGGAGAGAGAGAGCAGCCATGTTCATGGGTGGAGAGGATGGACCAGGGGCTCCATGGGGGAGACATGGGGTCCACATGGTGACTAGGCTCCAAGATTGCTAGGAAACTGGCAAGTGAATTTAATGCAAAGATGCAGGAGCACTGACCAGGGGAGACTGGACACTCTCATGGACTGTCTCTAGGCACTTAAATGTATAGCCACTGTAGCAATAGGAAACAAGTCATAAAATAAATTGTGTTTATCTAAAATGTATAATTCCACTTCTAGGGATTTATTCTGGGGTAAGGGAAGGGAGTGAAACCAAAGGTTTAAAAACCAGGGCGGTTAACTCAGTATAAATGGAGAGGAACAAATGGGAAAACCTTTGAACAGCTGGGAAAAAGGATATGATAGTCACAGAATAGCACCTCCATCATAAGGAATCTTACACAAACCTACAAAATTCTGTTTCTGAAAAACAATATCTGGCATAAAGTTAATACTCAAAAGGACTTAATATTATCATCAAAATAAAGACATCAGTTTCCTAAAAAATGCTTTTGAAGCATCTCTAATATGGGAAAATCTGTTTTTAAAAAATGCTTCCATTTTTTTTCTTAAGGTATATGTGCATTTTTGAAATATAGAACAATTTCAACAGTGTATCTCTTGCTGGTGGGATTTCACTTAATTTTAAATTTAGTTTTTAGTATTCTGGCCTTATTAAAATGTTCACAAGAAGAAATTTTTTTCTTCAAAAATAATTGTAATTCAAAAGTAACACATACTTTTTATAAATATGTATGTGCTTTTTGCAAATATATAAATGAAAATATATATGTATATATACTAAGCACAGAAGTATATAAAGAGAATATAAACGTCTTTTAACATCTCTTACTTCTTTCCCCCAAAGCCTATTCCCTGGAGATGACCACTGTCATGTTGCTCTATATATTTAGACTTTTTCTGCATGTGTGTCACTAAAGACACACACATACATAATTGGTGTTGAGATTCTATTTTTAAAAATCAATCCATACTCTGCATTTTATCCTGCAACTAGCTTTTTAAACAACCAATTATTGACATTTTTTATATTAGCCCATGTATATCTACTACCATATTCATATAAATGGCTTTATAAGCAAAGTTTGGATGAATCAGAATTTTGTATTCATTCCTTTATTAACGGATATTTAAGATGTTTCCACTAAAGTTATACAAGTAATCCAATAATAGACATTCCCATTTGTGTGTGTGTGTGTGTGTGTGTGTGTGTGTGTAGGTAGATCACAAACACCAAAATGTGTCTATACAGGATAGAGGCCTAAAAGTGGAATTTCCTGATCATAGAAAACACCTCTTCAAATTTTAAAGGTAATTCCCTTAATTCCTCCAATAGGCTGTTCCAGCTTACACTTAGACAGTGAACGACAGTGCCCTCTCTCCTGCATCCTTGCCTAAAACATGATGTTTTTATCTTATTTTATGTTGCCTGGTTGTTGAGCAAAAATAAGACGTGTTTGTTGTTTCATTACTTATTTGATCCTTGATGAAATTGTTTATACTTTTATGTGCTGTACTGACTGATTTTTTTGTCTTCTGTGGATTAATGGGGCATTGCATGGTCTGCTTTTGCATTCAGTTGCTCTTCTGTATCTATAGATGTTATTAGTCTATTTGAAATATTAACCCCTTGTTTAGTCTATATGTTGCAGATTATTCTCTGATCTATTTTATGCCTTTTGTTGATGGGTCTTTCAACATAAAACACTGATTAATTTTCTATGTGTCATATTGGTTTAATATTTTCTTTATGCTTTCCATGATTTGTACCATATATAAGAAAGTCCTTTTATTTCAATATTACAAATCATTTTCCTATTGTATTCTGGGACTTTCGTTATTTTGATGCTTTGTTTTGTGCTTTTTTTTAACTTTATCTGAAGCTTATTTTGTGTATATAGAAATACAACCTTATTTATTTTCTTTTTTTTCTTTTTTTAATTTTATTTAAAGAGAAGAAAAAAATAAAACAAAACAGAATAAAGGGTAGCAACAATATAGAATTCCAAGGAAAAAAGGAAAAGAACAACAACAAAAAAACCTAAAAGATTATTACTTGACAAATTACATACTGACTTCTTGGAAATAGTTGTTCGAATTATAAAGTTAAAACATGTAAAGTAGACATTCAAACAGTGAGTCTGTTAACAGTTCTGTTCCACGATCTGACAAAAAAACAAAAACAGCATTATGGTCATCCATCTTACCCACTCAAATATACATTCAATTATATCAAAAGGGTAAAATTAAACACAACAAAACAGAACAAAGCAGATCACAAGAAAGCAATGTAAAGGACATAAATTCCAAAAGTAGACAATTGGAGATATTCACTCTCTATCGTATTGACTCTTGTTTTCTTCCAAATAGTTGTCCATGTTGTCACATACAGGGAATTCACATGAAACAACATAGTATGGAATTGATCTGAGCAGGACAAGGAGGGTGTTTCAGGTCTTCAAGACCAGAAAATAGGGAAGCCAAGAATGGCTGTCATAGTGTCTCTCATTCTCCTCAAAACAGCTGTCCATACCATCATGTGTGTTGAACTTAAACAAAACAAAACAAGCTAAAATCACTTTGAACAAAGAATGATAATTTTGCTGGACTTCACATCACGACATTATGGAATCAGCACTGAGTACTGTAGTGTCTCTTTTTCTTCAAAGTAGTTGTTCATTTCAACATGTGTTATATAGTTGGTTCTCGTAAACTCTTTATAAGCTCTACACATGCAGGAGTCTCTACATGTATATCTATCCTTTCTGTGTTAGAGGTAAAAACAAAACAAAGCAAGATAAAACAAAACAATTCCTAGAAAAGCATGAGGCAAAAAAGTCACATAAAACCGCAATACAAGGTGATCTACAATGTTTACCATGGTGTCTCAGCAGTATATAACAACATTAATAAAAACAAAGCATTGGAGACATTATAAGACTTCAAAAGCAAGTAATAATCAAACCAGAGCGGGTATCTTAGTGAATCTTGTCATCTTCAATGTAGTTGCCTATACTCTTAGACTTGATGCTATCAATCATAACAGATTTAAATAAAATCAGTCAATACAAAGTAGCAATCTAACAACCCAGATTCAAATAAGATCAGTCATAATAAGACAGTGTAAATTACAAAGGGCTTCAGATTAAGTTGATAGGAAATTAAGGATGATTACCATAATATGTCCTCTTATTTTTGAGATAGCTGACCATGTCCTCAAGTCTAGCATAAGTAGACAAACTGGAACAGCACGTAATCCATCCAAGCAGAGTGATGAGAATAATGTAAATTTTAAATCTGTTACCCAATTAACAATATCCTCTGCCTTCCTTTTTTAGACAGCTCCTCCCCTTTCACTCCCATAGGGTGCACTGCTTGTTTTGGGTCCCACTGCCTCCCTATATAGAGCATCTCAATGGACCCTATTTCCTGATCTACTCTGCCTGTGTTTCTCTCTGTTAATATTTCAAGGCCATCTATACTAGAGATTACAGCCAATATTCTCTGCCTTATTTCTGCTATTCTGTTTTTCTGCCATTGGTTGTCTATTTTTCTGTTCCACTCCACTGACTGCCCCGTTCACTGAGGCCTCTCTGCCATTGTTCCTGAAATGCTTGTATTCTTGTTCTCTCTCTCTAAAATGTCCTTCAGTATTTTTTGTAGGGTTGGACGGGTGGTCACAAATTTTCCTAGTTCCTCTTAGTCATGGAAGCATCTTGTTTCTCCATTAATTTCTAGAGAAAGTTTTGCAGAATACATCAATCTGGGCTGGAGGTTATTCTCCTTCAGGGCTTGAATTTCTTCACTCCAAGCTCTTCTTGACCTGATGGTCTGTGTCGAGAAGTCTGCCATGATTTTGATGGGTTTTCCTTTATAGGTGATCTGTTTCTTTTCTCTGAT
>PVJX010024237.1:0-28279 GCA_004027295.1 Dolichotis patagonum | reverse complement strand
ATTGCTTATAAAAGGAAATTAAGGTGTAGAAAGAGCACATCCTTACCTAGGAACACAGGCTGGGTTGGAATCTTTGTGGACCTCAGTTTCCGCATCTGTAAAATGGGACAATGATGTCTTCTAAGGTATCGTGAGATTAGGAAGGACAGGAAGGTGCACAGCTAGGTGCAGGTGTCCCTTCGCCATCTCTAGAACCAGAAGCGTCTGTCTGTCTGTCTGTCTGTCACACGCACACCCATTCCAGGCAGCTGGAGGCAGCTGGGTTACTGGATTCCCACTGAGGCTTCCTTCCCTGCTCTGGAGAAGCCTGGGGTGTGCGTCTGACCCACAGCCTTCCATTCTACAGCACGGACAGGCTCAGAGACGCATAGTGAGCTCCTCACGGTCACACAGCAAGTGGGGAGCCCACCTCTGCCACACTTCCTGTGCCCCTCAGCCCAGGCCCGCCACCTTCGAGGCCATCGTGTCCCCATCTGTCCCTGTCACTGGGCTGATCTGACCTGTCTCTTGCAAGAGTGGGGGCAGCTTGTCCAGCCGCCCCTGCCCTGGCCTGCTGGACCCATGGGCAGTGTTCCAGCTCCGTGTCTCCCTCCGGCCCTCCTGGCTTCCTGCTGCCAAGAGCCTGCCCCTGGCCCAGCAGATTGGGCCCGAGAGCGGCTCCCAGCCTGTGGGTGTCTCTGACCTCGCCCACTCTGTGGTCACCAGGAGGATCTGCCAGTTCGGAAGGCCCCATGGGCACTGGGCTTGGGCATTGCAGGAAGCTACGCTCACCCTGAGCCAAAGCAACCATGAGCTTCCGGTTGGAAGCAGCTGCGCAGTTCGCTAAATTCAGAGGTGGAGGCTGCCAGTGTGCTCTGATCCCACGCTGATCTGAAGGTGTTCCCCAAAGTCAGAACCCCCCCATAGATTGATGGTATTTGGAGGCGGGGCCTCGGGACGTGATTAGGGTCAGGCCAGGTCCTGGGAGTGGCGCTCCCCAAAGACAAGGCAGCCTGAGCCAGCCACTGACTCTGCTTCCCCACCGATGCCCTCTGCTGTGTGACGGAGCAGCTGGAGACAGGTTCTGTCCTCTGCACTTTCAGACGTCCAGTCCCAGAAGCCGAACAAACCTCTACTCTCTGTGAATTGCCCAGTCTGGAGCAGGGCATGGGGGCACATGCCTGTGGGCCCAGCACTCAGGAGGCTGAGGCAGGTTGATCTTACGACTTCTGTCTCTCTTTTCTTTTTTAATCTCTATGATTTTGGACAAACCACCCAGAATTCTACGCCTCAGTTCCCTCATCCGTAACATGGGGACAATACTGATAAAGAGTGCAGACATCTAGGAGCTGGCATCTGTCACAGACGCATTCACCGCTATTCAGTTTACAAGCATGGACTCAATCCCCAAGGCAATCGAAGTAGTGGGTGCTATCATTGTGCCCCTTACCAGGCTGAGAAACTGAGGCACACAGAGGTTGGGTAACTTAAATTCTATCTCTCAGAGATGCAGCCTGAGTTTGAGTGCAGAGGTCCGGCCGCTGGGCTGCAGCTGGGCTGTTTTACGCAGGAAGGAGAGGGTGAAAGAGGACAGAGCAACACTGGCGCACTCTCGGGGGCAGAGGCCCTGCATACACTAAGGGCCCCGTGGTGCTGGTTCCCCCAGGTGGGTGCTCACTAGACCCGCAGGAAACTGAAGACTTGGGGTGAACCATGTGTGCTGGGCTCCCCTATCACTGTTCTGTGGGTTCCAGCATCCCCATCTCCGTGCCGATGTCACCCAGCCAGGGAGTGGCGAGTCAGGGTCAGTGTGGCTCTCTCACCGTAAAGTGCTAAATCACTTTAAGTGTGGCAGTGAACGCCTGTGATCCCAGCACTTGGGAGGCTGAGGCAGGAAGGTTGCTGCCAGGTGGACGTCATCCTGGGCTCGTGCCCTGAATGGGCCTCACTGGGAGCTGGTCTGCCTCACAGTGAATCACATGGGTTCTCCCCTGAGCCCCTCTGCCTGGAGCTGGGCCCAGGCAGAAGATTCCAGCAGCCTGGCTCACATACCTTCTGGTCGGCATCTGCTGCTGGGCAGGGCGTGGCCCTCCTCAGCCGCAGCCGGTTTCTCTGGCAGCCCTCAGGCCGCTGGGTTCCAGGAAAGTGAAAGTAGAAGCTCTCGGGCCTCTGGTCTGAACGCTGCTCCATTCTGCCGCTAGAAGCAAGGCCCAGGGGCACACAGAGGGGAGCACCAGAGTCCGCACAGCTAAAGAATGTGCGAAGCCTGATGTGGTAGCGCGTGCCTGTGATCTCAGCACCCTGGGAGGCTGAGGCAGGAGGATTTCAAGTCTGAACTCAGCCTGGGCAACTTAGTCACACAGTAAGAGACTGTCAAAATAAAAAGTGGAACGGCCTGGGGACACAGCTCAGTGCAAAGGCCCCGAGGCCCTGGGTTCAACCTCCAAAGAGAGAGAAAGAGAGAGAGACAAGATGGTATCTGTGGAACGACCCACCTGAGAGGACAATCACCCCTGGTGGACTGCGCGTGCTAGAGTGCCTCCTTCTGCAAACAAAATGTGTCAGAGACATGCAAATAAAGACCCAGGCACTCAGCCTCTGCTGTTCCCTTCCCGGAAGGGTGGATCGTCCTGATAGCCCCAGTGTTTACTCTTCACTCTCCTTGTCAAAGGCTTTGTGGTTTGAGACAGGGCCTCACTATATAGCCCAGGCTAGCCTTGAACTCACAGCAATCCTCCTGCCTCAGCCTCCTGCATGGTAGGACTAAAGTATGTACCACCACGCCTGGCCTCCAGGGCCTTTCTCAGGCACCCGTTAGACCTAGTGTGTCTCAGGACACCCCACTAAAGACAGAGGCAGAACAGAGTTGGTCCCTGTTCCCCCTGTAAACACGCCCTACACGGAAGGGGCTTCCTGGGCCCATAGTGGCTACGTGACACCCTCTTCCACACGGGCATCCCGTTGCAGGGAGGTTGCCTTTGTAAAAGGGATGCGTCCCTGGAGGTCTCTCTAGGATTAAAACCTCCAATAACCTGGGCTGGGGTGTGGCAACCCCAGACGCCAGGAGTCAGCTGATTCCCACTTGGTGTGAAAATGACACAAGGGTTACCTCTCACGATTTCACTGTTTTGTTTCAGTAGTGGGGACTGACCCTGGGCCTTCACAGTGAGCTACATTCGTGGCCTGGCCCGTTTTTAAATGTTGAATCAGGGTGTCGCTAAGTCCTCAAATCGCCCATGCTGGGCTCAAATTGGCAATCTTCCTGCCTCGCTTTCCTCGGCCACCACGCACGCCGGCCCTTCCTGTCTGGCTCTCCTGTTCACGGTCGGCTCAGCCAGGCTGCTGGAGACCCCAGACCAGAGACGGGGTCTCTGTGTCTCAGCCACAGTCGGGGGTGAGGAGGACCCCAGGCCCCGCACAAGCACGGGGGACACAAGAGGAGCCCTGGCTGTCCTTTCCCGCCAGTGCTGATCCCGATCCCAGGAGCTTCTGGCTGCGTCTGGGGGTGTAGAAGAGACCCCCCCATTTCCCACCCACTGGGCCCAGAGGCCCCCAGGGCAGGTCTGCATTTTAAAAGCCAGGCAGGCCTCAGAGAGGTGGCTTAAGAAGGGTGGTGACAGAGCCGTCCTCAGGTGACAACATTGCCACTCGTCCCACTTGCGGGGCCAGGGGCTGGCAGTACCTGGAGCTGTCCTCTGTCCCTTTCAGAGCGGACACCGGGGACCAGGGTCTGCAGAGGAAAGAAAATTACTTTCTCCATGAAACACCTGCCCAGAGAGGTCAAGCCACCCCAGAGAACACACAGCGGGGGGAGCTGGGGCCATACCCCAGCTGGGCACCACCCACCTGCTGTTTCCCGCCGCCAGAACCCAAGGCAATGGAATGGGCAACATTCCCAGACGCCCTAAACTCCCCCAGAGGCCCCCCAGGGATCTTGAGTTGGAAAATCAGTCATCCCCCCCCCATCTCTCTCCTCTCTAAAGTTAAACCAGATCTCTGCATGGCCTCAACCTACTTTGCCCAGCTCTGTCCTTCTGGAGTCTGTTAGTCCCTTCTCATCCCCTTGACTCCTTCACCTCTTTAATGATCTAGATCGAACGTCTCCCTGACTGTTTATTATTCTCTCTTTCTTCCAGAAACATTGCCATGTACTGTTGTACAGGCTGTGCACTGCACAACTCTAGAGACGCTGTTCACAGAGATCTCACTGCCATTGTCCAGATGTCGCCTAGGAGAACTGTGCTGCCGTCTGTTTATGGCTGCAAACCCGGGGGCGGGGTATATGGCGCCACCCCCAGCGCCTCACAGGGGGCATCTTTTCTCAGGAAGGGGATCCTGCCGGGTTCGGCGCTTACTGTGTTCATCAGACCCGGCTCTGGCGTGCGCTGTCACACCTGGCCAGGGTCACGCTTGTGAGGAGTAAACACTCACTGAGCCGTCCATGTTGTGGCGGTTTGCTTCTCTTTGTGATGCTGGCGGATGAACCCAGATCCTCGCGCATGTGGAGCAAGCACCCCCAAACCCCCAAGCAACCCAGGCGCGTGCTAAGTCCTTGCAAAGACAGAAGCCTTCTAGTGACCCCGCCCCCCGCATATGCTGGGCGGGGCAAAGCAGCTGGCGTCGGCCCCGGGGCGGGGCAGGTCCGCCAGCCTCAGGCACCAGGTGTCTCCCCCACAGCGCTCTAGGGCTGCTGGGGCCCTGTGGACACTGTTTCTGGCGCCATGTCACAGTCATGGAAATCGGGACTCGCTCTCGTGTCTGTCACCCCTCCAGGAAGCAGGGCTTGCTAGGCTTCACCCTACCCACCCCACCCCACTCTCCTCTAACGGGGAGAATCTGTGCAAATCCCCATTCAGCCTGCCCTGTTTCTTCTTACAAGACACACCCTTCCTTTCCTTCTTGGGGTTCAGTCCTGGGGATTAAACTCAGGGCCTTCACACTGAATTACACCCCCAGCCCTTTTTAAGCTGCCCAGGATGAGCTCACACTTGAGATCCTCCTGCCTCGGCCTCCCAGACTGCTGGGATTACAAGTGTGCACCATCACACCCTCTCTGTGGTGTGAATTAAATGTGTCTTCCACAAGTGCTTCTGTCGGAAACAGAATTCTCAATGCAACAGCGTCCAGGTGGGGCCCCAGCAGTACCAGTAGATTAATGCCGATTATAAAGGCTTCAAGCTGCCTCTGAGGAGGAAGGCGTGGTGGGAGGGGCTGGTGGAAGATAGGAAGATAGCAACTCACATGTGGTAACCAGAAAGCAGATCCCTAAGGGAGGAGCCACAGAGACCCTTCAGGTCACGCCCCCACCTCTCCAAGCCAGGCCACTCTCCCAGCACTGAGCCAGCTATAGCACCCCCATAATTCAGTCCCCTTCCGCAGGCCCAACTGCTGCATGCCAGAGGTGTTGGGGCGAGGCATCCACATATACAGCATAACAACCACGAAATCGCACAGCAATAGAGTCCTCATCAGATGAGTGGCCGTGACCCGAGACTCCCAGGCCTCCCAGAACTATAAAAGACACATCTTTGTTCTTTATAAATCACCCTGTCTATGGCATTCCATTACAGCAATGCAAAATGAGCAAAGATCGCTCTCCAAGCTCAGTGCATTTCAAAGTCATTAAAGATGAAAGACAATCCATTCCTAGCTTTTACTGTATTGGCAAGTTTAATTCCCAGTACTGAACCCCTGGGCCAAATCTGGACAGCCATTTTCTTGTGTGAATAAAGTTTTATTGGAACACAACCATGTCCATTCATTTGCATATTGACTATGGCTGCTTACACGCAGCCTCAAAGCTGCAAGTATTGACCCCCTGACCCTCTACAGATAACATTTGCCACGCCAGTCCTAGAAGACACTGAGGATTCTCTCGGATGCCCCCTTACCTGGAAATCTCCTTCTTCATGAAGAAGAGCTCACTGCCCCCCAAGTGAAGTTAAATAGGCCAATGCTGTAGTTGGTTGAATGGTGCCCCCTGCAAAAACGTGCCTTACAAATACCTTGACCCTAGGACTGACTTTATTCAGGTGCAGTGAAATTTAGGATCTCAAAATGAATCATCCTGGATTATCCTAGTGGGCCATAAACCCAATGACAAATGTCCTTATTAAGAGACACACAGAGAATCTGGAGTATAGCTCAGGGCCAGGGCATTTGCTTAGCATGTGGGAGCCCTGTGAAAAAATAAAGAGAGATGCAGAAGGAAAGGAATCCATATGAAGATGGAGGCAGAAACCAGCATGCTTCAGTTACCAGGATTCTGGCGCCCACCAGCCACTACAAGAAAGGAAGATTATTCTTGGGGGACTTTGGGAGCACAGCCCCACAGACGCCTTGCTTCTGAACTTGCAGCATGGTGAGAGAATACATTTCCGTTGTTTGAAACCACCTGTTCAACAGTCATTTGTTCCAGTTACCACAGGAAACCAATGCACTCACTTTCCCAGGTTCCATTGCAGCCAGAACACAGGCATGTGACTTGGCTCACCCAATCAGATGACCCTTCATAGATTAAGTAGGAAGCTAATGGCAGCAGGAAATGGGAGCCATGCCTTTTCCATGCTGGAGAGGGTGGCAGTGGCCAGAGGACCATGGTGATTTTCAGGGTGTCAGAGACTGTAATTTTAGTAGCATTGGCTAGTGTCCAGAATTATGGGTGCCACAGGAGCACACAACAGTTCCTGTGCCTATGAGGAGCAGGGGTGTCTTCACTGAGGGTCACTGGGTGGGGGGGGTGTCACCCCTGGCTACACAGATTCCAAGCAAAAACTCTATAAGCTGCCCCATGTCTTCTAGGACCATTTTTTTAGGTTTTGTTTTGTTTTTTGTGACAAGGTCTCACTATGTACATAGTTCAGGCAGGCCTTGAACTCACTTTCACCATGGAAATCCATGACTGCTACAAATTAGGGCTCTCTGTGTTTGAAGAGCCACTTTATCAGCATTCCACAGGTTGTTTAGGACACAAAGCTGATTGATAGCTATAGGATATCTCACCCCATCCTTGTATCCAGCTGATAAGAAAGATTTTATAATCCTCTTTCTACCGATGAGGAAACTCAGAGAGATGAAATGATTGTTCAAAGTCATAAATCTCTGAGGTGATAGGTAAACCAGGGAGTCGAGTTGCTTTCACATCCTCTAAATAAGGCTAATGAGTACTTTTTTAAAATTTTAAGTGACGAGTTAGAGACGGGCTGCACCAAAACACAAACAACAAAAACCACGCAGATTTCCAGAGCAGCCAAGGGCACTGTCGCTGCAGTGACTCGTGTCTCTTGCGGAAAATCAGCAGGTCAGGCTGTAAGCACGGAGACATTTAGATCAGATTGGAAACACAGCCCGCCTGACAGCTAGAACTCCCCCGATGCTTTCCATGAAGAAAGAAGCAGCTTCTGCATTTGGAGGGAGGAGACTGCAGGAGCAAGGGACAGGTCTCACCTTGATGCCCTCCAAGTCGGGGGCTGGCACTCTGCACACTGTCAGATTTACCATTTGAGGGACAGGTAGGGTGCTCCGGGCCTCATCCGGAAGTGCGGGATTTGCATCACCTGCACGGCGGTTCGGGCGTGGCTCGGGCTGGATCCTCCCCAGGTCCTGGGGAACGAGGCTTCCTGTCTTCCGCTCTGCCTGGGCACAAGGACCTCGGGAACCTCAGAGGGGGTCCCGCGGGTGTCCGGATGCTGGAATCACGGCTCCCAGCCCCAGGCCCGCTCCAGGACACCTGTGTGTTTTCCTCTTGGCGGTGGGGGTGGGGGTGGTTCTTGGCACTGCCCAGAAGACAGACAGGTGGGCCAGCAATGACAGCTTAACCCACCATCGGGCTCCCTGGGACCGGACACAATCAGGGGTCTGAGCTTCACACCTGCTGCCGCCATCTGAGAATCCAGCTGCAGGGGAAGGACAGATCCAAGCAGCTCCTCAGAGGGCCAAACGCCGTGACCTCTTCTGTTTGTGACCCCTACTATGTACTCTACACGCTTCACTTCAGAAAGCCTACAACTGCTGGATATGCTTTCATTTTGTAAGACAGGGTCTTGCTATGCAGTCCAGGCTGGCGCACAGGCTGATCTTGAACTCACGGCAATCCTCCTGCCTCAGCCTCCCGAGTCCTGGGATCACAGGTGTGTGCTGCCATATTCAGCTTAGATATGCATTATGTCTCCATTTTCCTGATGAAGAAACAGAGGCCTGAGGAGGTTAAGAAGCAGGCCCCAAGTCTCCTACCTTTAAGTGGCAGAGCTGGAATTTGAATCCAGGACCTTAGGACTGTGGTGCTTGGGTACTAAACGAAGCTGAACAGGATCCCCCAACTTGTGTCCACACCTCCCCTGAACCTGTGCATGTCTCCACAGAGGTAAATCATTAAGATGAAGTCACCCTAGATCACAGGCCTAATCCAGAAGAGGGAGATTTGGACCCAGAGGCCAGATCCACACAAGGAAAAGGCCACGTATGGGCAGAGGCAGAGATTCGAGTGGACAGCTGCAAGCCAGGGGACTCCACGGGTACCAGACACCTCCAGAAGGTGGAAGACAGGGAAGGAGCCCTCCTTAGAGACGGTGGCCTGGCGACCCCTGGACTCAGGGTCCCAGCCTCCCCCGTCAGTTCCTACTGAGACAATACATTTCTCCCATTTGAGCACCTTGGGCCGCCCAGTTTGTGGCACTTGTTTTCTCTTTATGCTGGAAATGGAGCCCAGGGTCTCCCACAAGCTAGGCAAGGCCACGGCCACAGAGCTGCACCCCCAGCCCCCGAGTTTGTGGCCTTTTGCTTACAGCTGCCCTGGGAGACTGACAGAGGCACCTCGGCAAGATGGACGCTTGGGTCAGGGTCTGGGCCTGGGGGAGGAGGGAGAGATGCAGCTTCCACACGCCTTGTCCTCTGCTATCACTTCATCCACATCATCTTCGCTTGGCAGCATCACAAAATCAGGGAAGATGTAGGACTAGACTGCATCTTTGCCCTGGCCAGAAAGAAACCAAGGACAAGTCCAGGCCAGCCCAAAGACCCAAGACTGAAATGGGCCTCTGCCCTCCCTGAGAAAAAGGCCCAAGTCGAGATGAAGTCACCCTGGATTGTAGGCCTTTTTCTGAGGGCCACAGAGTTGCAAGTCCAAAGCAGGAAGAAGCGGCCCCTCTGTGTCAGTAACTTTAATTCTGAGGGCTTCTCTGCTGGTAACCAGAGTCACACCGGGCGGGTCCTTTCACCTCAGAGAGGCCAGGCCACGCCTCACGCTCTGTGGGCTCCTGAGGCACCAGGCCACGCTCCTGTGCTCTGACACACAACTCTATTTCCAGGACACCCACCCCAGAGAAGAGCGGTGACATTTTTCTTTGTTATTCTGTTCCTAGGATTAGAAAGTCTACTGCCCTCAGGTTGTGTCTGTGGGAACTGCCACACCAGGTCCCTCACAACCATGGTTAGACTTCTCCTCCCAAGAGGCCTGGCTGACAGGGACGCCTGGGAGAGGGGCGTGTCATCCTCCACTTGTCACCTGAGAGACGTGTCTCCTGTCTAGAGAGGCCTGGCCTCCAGCCTCCATTCCCCACAGTGAATGTGTCCTTCCCTGAGTGGCGGGCCTATGGCACGTGTGCTGTGGCAGGCACGTGAGCCAAGTCGCCCCAGCGTCACATGCCAGCCTGGCATCTGAGTCTCACTGCAGGGTTTTGAGTTGCAGTTTGGGCGCTGGTCTCTAAAATGTTCACCGTCACTGTCCTAGCCGGTGACCCACCTGGTTTTAATCCCCTTTGACATCCCAGGACCTAGGCTCACTGTAAACGACTGTGGTCTGAACAGTTCCCCCAGCTCACCCTTGAGAATGACGCTGGTTCAACTTCACGCCAACTTGAGACGCCACACAGCACACTTCGGGGAGAGACATGGGGCATGAATCTGGGGACTGCTTCTGCTTGCTGGCATCCTCCTCTCTGGTCATTTCCTGTGCCCCATTTCCGGCCACCTTGAGGTAAGATTTCCTCTGCCACACCCTTCTGCTATGATGTTTCCACCCGGGAGTCAGCTAACCACAGACCTTTCAAACCTTTCAAACTGTGAGCCAAAACAAACCGCTCCTCCTTTCATTTGTGAGTGTCAGGTATTTTGTCTCAGCAGTGGGCAAGCTGACTGATACAACAATCGTTCTGATTGGCTCACAACAGTTCTCTCAGTGACTGAGTTGGTGAAACCAATAGAGCCGCCATCTTGAATTCCCTACCATGTGCCTGTGGCCTGGTCTGTCACCCAAGACTGTGGATTACTGTGCCCATTTATGAAGACAACATGACAAAGGCTCAGAAAGGCAGCATCATTTGCTGAGATCCCACCAGCTAAGACAGAGCAGGGGTAGGATTCGAAGCTGTGTGTGTAGGATTTGGGAGCTTTCTCCCTGTGAATGGAGCCCCTGCCAGGGGCACCTGCTCCCCTCAAGCAAACTGTCCATCTGGGGGCTGTGGACACACAGTGTTTGCCCAGGTATTTCAGAGGCTAACTTGCACATTGTTCTATCTTGAAGCAAACCCTGTTGATGGTTTCTTAGAGCCTCTTCAGCCAGTCTTGCCAGAGTCCCCCAGGAGAGTGGGGGACAGTGGTCCCCCCAGTTATCTTGCTTTACTTCTTGAATGTGTACCACACAGGACCCTACACTTCCCACGTCAGTTTGGTTCTCAGACAATGGCTGCACATCTGGGCTTATTCTTGGGCCCTGTTCTATTTTATTATTTGAGAAAGTCACCCAGGCCCAGAACCTGGGATCCTTGTGCCTCAGTGCCACAGCCTGCCAGAGGCAATGACTTTCATGCAGAGGGACACTGTTCCCATTTCGCAGACAAGAAAATAGAGATCCACTTACAACACCCAGACCCTGGGATCCATCAGATGCCCTTTATTCCGACACTTGGCCGCATGTAGGCTGAGAACCTACCAGAATGTTCTCCTCTTAGCCTGCTTCATGGGTCCCATGGAAAACAATTCTCCTGTCCTGCAGGTTTTTTGCCTGGGGGATGTGAACAAGAGACTCCATTTACTTCTGTCCCCAAACAAGTGGGGCTCTTTTTGTACTGCAGTTCCCAGGTAAGTGGAGCCCAGCGTGGGTCAGGGTTTCCGTGACCCCTGGGGTCACCTTGGCAGGGAGGCCGCAGATCCCTTTGACCTGTCAGTGGAATCCCTTCAAGCCACCCCAGTCTCCTGTGTCTAAAGGAAGGCTAATCGCAGCCAAGTAGCTTGAAGTTGGGGGCTGAAAAGCATCATTATCACTGGCCGGAGGGCCTTGGTCTCAGGCTTTCAGAAGAACCCGAGTTGATTCCAATGCAAATTGGGTTTGAAGAGGACACTCAGGTTCCTGTCACCCTCCACAGAGGGCACACCCCAGGGGGGTGCTGCTGTGGGCAAAGAATTTCCTCTCATCAGACAAACCCAGCTAGGGTCATTTCCTCCTTCATACTCCCGCCAGGCCCAGGCTCCTGCTGAATGCACAGAATTTCCAGGTCTGGGCTCCCTCCTGCCCTCAGCGCCTTCCACCACCTGCACACACGCAGACAGGCACAGTCACACGGGCACGCTCGTCACACACACACACATCTGCACATGGTTGCTTGTTTACACACGCACACTCACTCTAACGCTCACTAGCAGACACACACACTTACAGAGGCACCACAGAGACACACATGCTGGCACACATACACCCACGTGCACACACACTCACAGACACATGTAAAAGCCCAGTGCTGAGAGACTGGCACATCACATGTGTACCATTCTCACATGCACACACAACACACACATGTACAGACACACACGCACACGCATCACGGACACACAGTTTTGTTGCTTTTTACTGTGTAGTCGGGCTGGCCTGAGTTCCAGGTGATTCTCCTGCCTCAGCCTCCTGAGTGCTGGCACGGTAGGTACGCACACTGCATCCAGTTCACACATATACCCTTAATACACTTCACACGTGGACACATATACAATCTCATGTGTGTGCACAGGCCCCCACACTTGCGGGCCTTTCCCCCCAATCCTTTCTCTTGTACCATTTTCTCACAACAGGACCCTCACCAGCCCTTCAGCCAAGGTCCCGGGCCACCTCACACGTGGCAGAGCCCAGACACACAGTAAGTGCTTCTTTGTAATTTTCTAAGACAGGGTCTCTCTGTGTAGCCCAGGCTGGCCTCAAATTCCCAACAACCCTTCTGCCTCAGCCTCCCAAATGCTGGGAGTACAGGCGGGCACCAGCAGCAAGTGCTTCCTGAATTTGATGGAAAAACCGTCTTTAGTGCGTGGGCTTCTCTCTGCCCTTACCTCACAGAAAAGCCAGTGGAAGGAAGGAATTAGAAGCTGCCTCTTCTCCTGGGGGCTGGGTGAGGGTTTCTCCATGACTGCAACGAGGACAGTGAAACACAGAGAAACTCTGTGATTCGATTTCAGGTTAACTAATTGTTCCCAAAAAATATTTATTGAGCAACTACTATCTGCATGCAACAGTGAACAGATAGAGACCATGCAGGGGCCTGGTTCCTCAGCCTTGGAGGGGAGGGTCCCTTCCTCCATAATTATAATGTGTGGCTGTATTGCGTTAAAGACAAATATTATCTAGGCTGAATTAAACCTTCTTCTTTGATCCTGGAGTTAGATTTTCCCTTCTGACATCATCATCATTATTTTGGAGCTGGGGATTGAAGCCAAGGTCTCATGTGTGATACGCATGGGTTCCACCACCGAACTACACTGCAGCCCTCTCTTCGTCTGATTATAAAAGAAAGGAAGACATTTCACAGGCCCTAGCACTGTCCCTGCTGGGCCTAAACAGATCAGTTGACTCTGTGTCCCTGAACCCCAAGACAAGTTACCATCCCTTTAAAAAAAAAAGAAAAGAAAAGAAAAGAAAGCTGTAGGAACTTTTCACAAAAGCCAAAAGGTAGAAAGGACCCCAAACCATCAGTGGACGTATAAATAAAACATGGTTCATCCCCCACTGGAATATTGCTCAGCCACCAAAAAGGAATGAGTACTGATGTGCGCTGCGAGGTAGATGTGCGCTGTAAAAACCTTAGGCTGTGCGGAAGAAGGCAATCACAGAAGCCCATGTGTGATGCAAATAGAAAGGTCTGGAAGAGGCAAATCGAGAGGCAGCAGGAAGTCCGTGGCTGCTTGGGGCCGTGGGGGAGGAGCTGGGGAAGTGACTGCTCTTGGGTACGGGGTTTCCCCTGGGGCCATGAAAGCTTGTGGAGTGGGATAGAGGTGGCGGTTGCACCATGCTGAGAACATGTTTATTGTCACTGAATCTGAGCTTCCACTTGGTCAGTTTCGTTTGCAAAAGAAACATAACTGAACTTCCCGTCCAGCTCACTCGGGTACCCTGAAGATGCACCCCCGACTGGTCCCCGTGTCCTTTCCCATTTTCATCCTCCGGAGCCCTCTTTCTGCCCTGTCCCAGTCTCGTTGCTTCTGGGGTCCTTTCCCAGCAGGAAAGAAGAAACCTCCGCCCCAGGTTCCCAGCTGCGTTTTGGATGTGCGCGCGGGGGGCGGGGGGTGGGGAATGGCCAGAGGCTGCTCCCCGTGACCCAGGCCCGGTGTCGGGCGTGACATATTTTCCTTGGCTCCTACCATGTTCTTAAGCATTTCCAATTAGTCGCCAAAACGGTTTGAAACCACGACTTTTCTTGCAAACGCACGCACGCAAGGACGCACGCACGCACACACACACACACAAGCACACACGCACGCACGCACAGACGCCACCTCTGGCTTCCCTGGAGAAGTCCTGGGTCCTCCTCCCTCCTGCCTATGGCGGGGTCTCCCTGCCCTATTAGTGGAACCCCCGTCTCCACTTGGCCGCAGACAGTGTCACCCAGCATCTGTGTCTCCTACCCGGCCCTTTGCCCTTGGAGTTTGCCAGGCTGGGCTCAAGCGCAGGACTCTGAGCCTCCTCAGCAAAATCGGAGGGAGGAGCTGGGTGACCCGCAAAAACTCTTCAGGGGACAGCCTGTGCGTCTTCACTACAGACTCGATTTCGCTACCTGTGGCAGTGCTGGGCCCCAGTGGCTTCCTGAAGTGAACGGCTGAGGGCCAAGAATGAGAGTCACACGGAGACCCACAGGGGACAGTCACCCGCCCAAAGCCCCACACCCAGCGCGATGCCGGGGTGGGACTCGAGCCAGCTCTCCCGAGTCTGCGATGTGTGTGGCTCGGTCAGAGAAGGCCGAGGGCTGAATATCGCCCTGGTGCACAGCGCCCGCCCATCCCTCCATGCAAAGCCCTGTCCCATTTGAGTTGACGCCATCGCCCCATTCCCCATCGCCTCTCTCTCCGTCCCCTCCAGGTGCCAGCCAGGCCCATATGTAGCAGGTCCCCTTCCAGGCCCTCTGCCTGCCTTCCGAAAGCGTTCATTTACCTATCTCGGTGGAAATCTAAATGCCCATTCTTCTGTGTGCATTCGATTTGCATAAACGTTATTGGGTAATAAATCCTATGCTGTCCCCCCTTCCCGTTCAGCGCTGCGCTCTGGAGAGGTAGCAATCAGAAACCATCACGGTCTTTCCTTCTAGAGGTGTAGATTCTGAGAAATGAAGCAAAAGTTAAAAACAAAAAACAATAAAAACCCCAGCAGACACTAGTTCAATTGGAATTTCAGGAGAAAAGTGCTTTTTTAGTGTGTAAGTATGTCCTGTGCAATAATTGGATAAACTTATGCTAAATAACTATTTGGTGGAGTTGTTGTTGTTGTTGTTGTTGCTTTGGGGGCATTTATTTATTTACTTATTTATTTTGAGATAAGTGTTCATTATGTAGTTCTCTAGGCTGGCCTTGAACTCACTAAGTTGCCCTGGCCACCCTAGAATTCGCAGCCCTCCTGCCTCAGCCTCTTGAGTGAGTACTGGAATGCCAGGCTTGCACCACCATACCCGGCTTATCTGCTGGCTCTCTGGAAGGTGAGTGTGACGGGCCACCTTGTGTTGTGTCTGGCAGCTCTTGCTACTACAGATGAGGGACTGGAAGCTCAGCAGGGCAAGCCACACACCCCCGGCTGGTGGCAGAGCCAGAGGCCACAGCTAGGTGGCTGTGACATCAAAAGCTACCTTCTCATTCCAGTGGCCCCTGAGCTTCGGAGAATTGGACATAGTAGACGGGCTGCTTTCTTTTAGAAGCAACAGCCCAAGCAAGGTGTGGTGTGCACACCTGTCAGCCCAGCCCTTGGGAGGCTGAGGCAGGAGGATTGCTGCAAGTTCCAGGGAAAGGGGGGAGCTGCTTGTTTCTGGGTGTATCCTCCACCCTGAGCTCTTTTGTTGAATTTTCTCTGTGTGTATGGCACCCAACACGGCGCCTGGCACACAGTAAGTGTTCACCACTTAATATTCAAGTGACCAGTGTATGCATCGGCCCTTAGCACAGGCCCTGGTCCACAGCGTGTGCTCAGTACAGATTTGATGAATGGGCCATCATTCTCTCAAGGACAGTCGCCCCCAGAAACGCCCTCACCTCTCTCTGACCATGTGGCAGAGACTAGAGCACAGCAGGAAGCCCGAGGTGGCTCCTGCCGAGGCCATTAATCACAGCGCACCTTAAGGACTGCGCCACACAACATCTGTCTCCCTCACCTGCGGATGTTCTTTGAAACTCGCCCCGAATCATGACTGAAAGCCCCATGTTCCCGATTTCCATATTATTAGGAAGAGGTGGAGCTCGCCATAAATGATTCAAGACGTGTCAATCAAATGACAATACCAAAGATTCATTTATTTACGTTCACCTCTCCTACTTAGCTTGCTTTGTTCGGCTTTCTCCTTCTGGGGGGTTCCCACACCCTCCTTTTCTCTTTGAAGTGTGCCGGTTAATATTTTATTCATTAGAGAATTTAACAAAGACTGCTCTGCTAGAGATGCCAGGTTCCCGCCTGTGACAAGGTGTTAAGCAGGGCTGGTGGCAGCCACGGAGTCCCGGTTGATCTCGGGAAATTCTGGCTCTTGTAAGTTCCCGTGGCCACGGGGCCGGAGGAGGGGGACACAGCGGTGACTAGGACGGATGCGTCCCTGTCCTCACAGGGCTGACATTCTGATGAGACAGATGCTGCTCTGGGAATTGATGCCTCCTTCTGCCCCAGACCTGGGAAGACCATTTGCACCAGGTTTGTGCTTCGGCAAGGGCTCTAGCTGGTATGTGTCCCCAGCGTGTCCTGTGCTGTGAGCTTGGTGCTCCAGATGGTGACACCGAAGGGATAGAAACACTGAGGGGTGGGGCCTAGCAGACAGTGGTGAGGTCACTGGGAAACCACCCTCAGGAGGGAAAGTGGGGCTGGACTCCCACTTGGTGACCCCACCCTGGGCAACTTAACAAAACCTTGTCTCAAAATTTAAAAAAAAAGTTTAAAAGTGTTCAGGATGTAACTCAGTGGTCGAGTGATTGATTGCCTACGGTTCAAGCCCCAGTACCTAAAAAAAAAGAAAGAAAGAAAGAAAAAAAGGACTCCACTTAGTTCTTATGAGATCAAGTTGTTTTTAAAAAAAGAAAAAAAAGCCAGCCTGGCCCCTGAATCCTTCTGGCTTCCTGTCTCCACATGAGACCTCTGCTGTGTGCTCCTGCCATTGCACTACTATCCACCAAGTCTTCATCAAGGACAGAGGGTGATCTGTCCAGACACTGGACAGATGGGGCTGCTCAAAACTGTGAGCTACACAAACCTCTTTACAAAGTACCCAGACTCAGGTGTTTTGTTATAGCAATAGCAAACAGACTAACAGTAAGACGTGAACAAAGTCATCAAAATGCATATGTCTTAGGACACGGAAGTCGCACTTCCCATAATCATCCTGAAGAGAAAATTAAGACCGTGCACAAAGTCTTAAGTGCAAACCTCTTCCTTTGGACCAGAAGGCCTCTTGCCATACAAGAATCTTACGTAGGAGAGCTCCCAGGATAAACCCATCTTACTGATGGGAAAGGCACATAAGAGAAGTGTATCCCCCTAAGTGCTGGACCCACACAGGGGGCCCCAGAGTCTGTGGTCTGAAGCAGGTTATTGCACGTGCTTGGTGACTTGCAGAAAAATCTAGCGGTAACTGGTTCTCTCTGCATGCTTGGATTATGGGGAGTTAATGATTTTTTTCCTTTTCTACTGAAACCACCCATGCTTCCATTTCCTGCCAAACTTAAGAGGGAAAAATAAGCCCATGTATTTAAATCAATCAGCCAACCCACCAAAACCGATCCACCGGCCCCCTGTGTGATCTCCGTGAATCATCTGTGGGGAATGAGCCTCCCCAGGTCACAGCCAAAGTCTCTCCGCAGTCATCGTGGCCACAGGGTCAGTCGGGTTACGTAGCTCATCGCCTCTCTACAGCGCCATGCAGAACCGGTGCCATCGGGGGGTGCAGGTGAGAGCTGCTTGCCTGCGGATGTGGGCTGTGGATCCCCTGGGTTATTTTACTGGTTTGCAAACTGAGCTCTCCTTGGGGCCTTCAAGATTCCAGGCCCAGCACGGAGAGTGTATTGCTGGCTGACACCGGAGAGGGGGCTTTGGCGTGGGACTTGGTGGGGCCTCTTCCGCCCAGACTCAGGACAGGTATCAGAAAAGGAAGGCTGATGCACCCCAAGCCTTCGTCCCACCTGCGTAGCAGGTGTGACATTAGCAGTGATGATGGTGATGATGGTGGTGACAGTGACAATATAGGTGACCCAAACAGCACATACCTCTCCTCACGTGCTTGTGCAAACTGCAAGAGTATCCCTGTGCTGAAATCGTGGACCCGATCTCTATAATTAGGGCAACAGATTATTCGTGACCTTGAAAATGTTTAAAGAAACTAGGTGTGGTGGTGCATGCCTGTAATCCCAGCATTCGGGAGGCCCAGGCAGGAGGGTGCCATGGTGTGAGGACAGCCCGGGCTCTGTAGAGGGTTCAAGGCCAGCCTAAACTGGGTAGCGAGACCTTGTCTTAAAAAAAAAGGGGGGGGGGCTTAAAGGAACGAAAACATTGTAAAAATCACATTTCTTTACATTCATTTCTAACTCTAGAAACATTGGGAATTGTTGCATTTCTTTGGGTAAAAATGATCAAAAATAGTGCAAACTGTGCCTGCTTTGTGGCATTGTTTAGTGAGACAGAAGAGGTTTTAAATATGCTTCTTTTGAGAAAGGGTCTTACTGTGTAGCCCTCACCTCAAGCTCACCACTATCCTCCTGCCTCAGCCTAACCAGTCCTGGGATTAAAAGTGCACCACTACGCCCCGGCTTGCCCTTTACACTTTTAATGTCATGAAACTGCCCCAGGAGTTCCCATCGGCCTGTTTCCTCCGGACATCATCTTTTCATCACCAGTTCCTCATTCGTTTCTTCTATAAACCTCTAATGATTAACTTTATGGGGGAACTTGGCCTTGGTGCCCAAAGATCGTCTCAAACATCATCCTGGGTGTTTCTGTGACTATATTTTTTCTATGAGATTGACAAGTGGCCTCTGAGTAAAGCAGATTGTCATCCATACTATGGGGGCCCCCTCTCCTCACCTGGAATTCTATTAATGGAAAAGAACACAGCCCGCTTCAGGGGGAAAAAGGCGGCCCTCAATGTTCAGTCCGATCGCAGCATGACCACTTCTCACTCCTTTGTTGACCAATTCCCTTTGCTCATTGTGCATTTGTGGAAACGTGCTGCGCGGAAACAGAGGCAGGAAGGTCGCACAACCGCTTAGCTGTCCAATGTGTCCTTCATTCCGCAGCGGTGTCTGAACCAATCACCGGCAGCCTTTGAAGTCATGTGATTGACCACTCATCATGGCGTCGTCTGAGGCTTGTGCCCTGGCTCCCCAGTGGCAAACTCAGCACCTGATTCAGTTATCCACGCTTGATTCACCAGGGAAGCCGAAGTTTGAACCGTGTTGTTTGGGATGAGTACTATTTGTTTACTTATTGAGCGGTACTGAGGATCGCACCCAGGCCTTTGCACTGAGCCACATCCCCAGCCCTTTTACATTTTATATTTTGAGTTAGGGTCTTCCTGAATTGCTGAGTTGCTCAGGCTGGGCTTGAACTTGCCATCCTCCTGCCTCAGCTTCCCAGAATGCTGGAATCACAGGCGTGCGCCAACACACCTGGCTTGGTGATGTTTGTTATACATGGCGCCTGAAATTCATGCATATCCAAACTGTGCCGAAGCCACGTGCTCTACTAGTTCTGACTAACACTTTAGAGCGTCAGGTGTGTTCCAGGCTTGACCCCAAACCCAGATCCTAACCCTAAGTGCTCACATAAATGTCAGATGCATAAAACTGATCAGATGCAGGACTAGAACTTCCGGAGTCTGCTCTTTGCTGACTCCTGATAGCTGTCTGCTCCATATGAGTTTTCTGCCAGAGCCCCAGAGTTCAAGAAATTGTGTGATCCATCATTCTAACTTTTCTTTCCTTCTTCTTTTGGTTTCTTGAGACAGGGTCTCGCTATTTAGTCCAAATGGCCTCGAGCTTAGAATGTAGCCCAGGCTGGCCTCAAACTCTCAGGGATTCTCCTGCCTCAGCCTTCCATGTGCTGAGATTATAGGCCTGCACCGTGACGTTCAGCTCTGTTCTAACTTACCTGTGATGGCTCAGACCTCTGAGCTCTGCACAGGCTGTTCCCTCTGTCCACTGGGGTACGCTCTCCATCCCTCTGGAATGGAAGCACACACTGCCTCCCACCCCCCGGCCTCAAGAGCTTGGGCAGAGACATGAGCTTTCAGATTCTTTCAGAGCCTGTTTCCCCACTTGTAAAGCAGAGGATCAATCCTGCCACATAAGAATCAAATGAGATAAAGTACATTAGGCCTGGCACCCAGCAAGTACCCCACAAACGCTCATGATTGTCAGTGTTACCAAGCAGATGTTCCAGTGCTTACATAGAACTGAAATTGTTGTTCTGCCTCCCCAGAATGACCAGAGGCTCCTTAATAAGAAAAACGGACTCTCAATCTTTGGCTCCCAGCGCAGTGCCTGGCATGGAGTAGATGCTCATTAAACGCTTGTTAAATGAGTGACTGAAAGCCAAGAAGAGCTCCGCTCCCGGCCTGCCTGTGTTCAAAGGAGCAGCAATAAGAGCTAAGAACGTTCAAGTGTCAGGAGCCCGTGGAGCCAGGCCCTTGGTGTGCTCTGCGAGGTGCATGGGTCAGTCCCCCCTGTCGAAGTTGCGGGCAGAGCTGTGAGTTCAAGCCCTTCCGCTGCTCTGCGGATTGCAAAGCCAGCACGCATCAGGGGGCAGCAAGTGGCGCAGAACCCAAGAGGGTGAGTGAGGCAGAGGCGGGGGGGTCTTCACAAAGGACAGTCTCTCCACAGGACACAGACTGGAAGCGACCCTGCAGGGACCTGGGCTGGACGCACAGTAGATATTAAGGGGATTCTTGTTTGGGTTCACCAGCCTATGATGGAATACTTTATACCCACAAAAACAGGAGGAGGAGGGGAGCTGCCTAGGCCCGCTCACTCTGCCCCTCCACCTCCCAGCACTCAGGGGAGCCGGGAGGCCCAGAACCAAGTCTGAAAAGCCCTACAGCACTTTCTTGGTTGTTTGACTTAACCTCTTGTCGGCGAGCTTCTCGAGAGCCGCAGGATGAATGGGAGACAGGCCTGATTGGAAACTGCCTTTCACTGTCTGCTGGCAACCTCTTCCCCAGGGCTCAGCCTCAGTGTCTCCCTCTGCAAAATGGGCAGGATCCTAACGCCTATTGAGTAACATGGCTGACCCATACACTGGAAGACTGCCTGTATGGAGCTTGCTCCTACAGAAGACCAAAAACTCGCTCCAAGATGCTAATTAGGTGTGGGTGGAGCTTCAGGAAACTGACCTCAGTTTCCTGCAGTTTGAGCGGTGGAAATCTCAGGTCCAGTGGTGGATGTGGGTGTGAGTCTGGGGTGCTGAACCTTCTCCCCACCCACCCCCAGTTATACCAAGTGCACAGTGAGTACAAGGGTTTTGCCTGTGTGGATTTAACCAACCCACAGAACGTACACAGACTCTGTTTCCCCCGTCATTATTCCTGAACAATAGGGTAGAACTACTATTTCCACAGCACTGACGTCCTCATAGGTGTGATAAGTCACCTAGAAATGATTTCAAGTAGCTGGGGGGTTTGCCTGGGTTCTAGGGAAATATTAAGCTTTTGTATAAAGGACTTGGACATCTTTTTGGATTTTGGTGTCCAGGACCCAGTTCCCCCAGACACAAAGGCACCAGTGTGACCTGCGTCTGTGTCAGGCCAGCCCTGCTTCCCAGAGCTCTGGGTGACCAGCAGTTCCTTCCCCAAGAAAGAGAAAAAGGAACCAGGACCTTCTTAGCTTTGTGCCTCTCTCCCTGCCCCCGTCCAAGCTTCCTCCCCTCCCTGGGAGCGTGCTGGGTCCCAGAAAGGGAAAATGGTGTGTGAGGCTGGCTAAACAGTGTAGCTGGGCCTTTCAAACCTGGTTCCCGGGAGATGTGTTAACTGAGCATGTGCTATGTTCTCAGAATTGTGTGCATCGCCATCCTCCTGACAACCCTGCAAGCCGAGTACCGTTATTAGCTCCATTCCTGTCAGGGACCACAGATTATAAACTGAGTCCAGGGGATGGCATGGCCATCCTTGTTCTATCATTTGAGCCAGATTGGAACTTAGAAATGCTCTGCTTTCTTCTGCTCCCAGCTGGAACCTCACCGTGATGCTTGGATGCCCCCCGGGCAGTATTACTTGGGAGGAAGACTTCCTGGCTCCCTGAGAGCCAGTGGTACTGAGAAAAGGGTTTCACCGTGGAGAAAGGACAGCTCTGTGCTGACCTGCCGCCTCTCCCCACTGCTCCCATCAACATAAAGATCCTTGTTAGTGTAAGACTAATGGCATGCTCTGAGCGCTGGGATAATCCCCCCACCATTTTCCTCAGTCAGTCACGTCCAGGTGAGGTTCTTCCGGTCCTGTGCCATAAAGCCTGGCAGGAGACGGGAGCCCACTGCAGGGGTCCCTGATACACTGAGAAACTGAGGCTCAACGATGAAAGGGAATCAGGATGAGACCCAATCTGATGGGTCAGCGCCCTGCACTGCCCCTCAGGCCCACCCTCTCTGAGGACCAGCACATACCCATGCTCAGCCTCGGGGCCCGGACAGCGCCCTGACCCCTCACGGGCTCCCCTGCAGGCTTTCCTAGGAAGATGCCGCCAAGTGGGCTGTGCCCGGCCAGCCTCTGACTTGTTCCTGGGGCTTCAGGCCTGGCCTGTGGTGCAGCCCCCCGGCTCGTGTGCCCTGCTCCTCGGAGGAGCCCTGGGTCTTCCTCATCCACCTGGCTCTGGACAGTGAAGGATGGGACCCCGCGGCAGGCCACGCAGGACACGGGTTGCTGGGAGCCCAGCACGGTCTTTGCCTTCGAGGGCTGGCCGTGAGGGAGGCAGAAGTGAAAGCAGATGATGGCCTTTGGCGTGCAGCCCTCTGCTACCTAGGGGCTGGGATTCCCAGCTAGACCAGACCTGGAACTGCAAAGGTTCCCAACCCTTGCTTCCTTCCGTCCTGGTTATCCACCGCTGCCTAACAACATTCCCGCTCGCTTGGAGGCTTCTGGTGCTGATTTCACATGACATGTGTAGACTGATTTATCGCACACGTGTGTTCCTTTACAGTGTGCGCAGCTCAGCTTGTCCTGGTCCTCTGCTAAGATTTCTTACGAGGCTTCTCCAGAAACTTGTCACTTCCTGACCTGCCAGGCAGCTTGCTAGAAAGCTCCATTCTCTCTCTTCCTCTCTCTCTCTCTCTCTCTCTCATTCCCTCCATCTTTTTTTTAGGGGAGAGGGGAATTTGGGGATTGAACCCAGGGCCTTTGTTCTGCACTACATCCCCAGCCCTGTTTATTTATTTTATGTGGAGACTAAGTTGGACTCAAATTTGAAGCCCTCCTGCCTCAGCCTTCCAGAGTGCTAGGATTACAGGCATGTACTATCACGCCAGTTGAGAATTCCATTCTTAGGGTTTGTTATCTGATTTGACTCAGAGGTTATGGCATTTTACCCTCAGGGTGTTTTTCAGAAAACAATAAAAGGCCATTATTTAACATCTCAGCTGCCTAATGTAATTTTCTCAGTTGGGATAAGAGGCTGGCCATGGAACCAAAAACTATAAAAGAAAATTTGGGCTATGAGACGTCCACAAGAGACTTTGAAAAGCTCTGATATAGTCCTGGAAATTTAGAAGGCCACGCAAATATCGAGGGCCGTGTGTGCCCAAAAAACCTTCCAGTGGCCCTAATCTGCCTGCCATGGTTGACTCCGAGGCTCTGCGCTGGAGGAAGGGCTAGATCAGCTGGACCCAGCTGGCCACTGTGGGGAAGGCGCCCCAAGGGACGCCTCAGGAAAGGCTAATTGGCTCCAGGTTTGAGGACATCTTTGTCCAATAAAGAGCTCATCACTAAGCTCATCAAGCAGTGACTTCAGTGGCCAAACACAGCAGAGAATCCAGATTTTACAGAATTAATACAGAAAGGTCACTAAACAAACACATGAACAAATGACAGCTACAAACGGCAAAGACAGAAGCCCTCAGGGAGAAGGAAGAGCTGATCTCCACAGTTGTCATGTTATATTGCTAAAAATGATCTGAGCTGAGTGTGTTGGCACATGCTTATAATTCCAGCACTTGAGAGGCTGAGGCAGGAGGGTCACTCCCCAATTCAAAGCCGGCCTGGACTACCTAGTGGATTCAAAGTCAGCCTGAACTACACAATGAGATCCTGTCTCAAAAAACAAAAAACAGAAACAAAAAGAAATGCCTAGTTTTAAATAAAAATATAGGAGATTCCTAAAGAAACAGGAAGATGATCCATACACAGGAATCTGTCCCTGAGGGAGCCAAGGTGCTAGACTTACTGGATGAAGATGTTAAACAAGCTCAACAGTGAATAAATATAAAATAAGATATAACCATATTTTTCTTCTGCTTCCTGACTTAAGCATCAACTATGTAAAGGAATAACTACAAACCTACGATGATGTGAAAAATACATCTGTGACAACAGTGCAGAGACATAGGTAGGGATCAAAGCTGTGCTGAAATGAAGGTTTTTTGCATATTAATCTGAAGTTGGAAAAATAAAAGAAATCAAAAAAATACAGTGTGTGACAATTAACTGATTGTGTCACCTCGAGTAGGAAATTCTCAAATAAATTGGGTCAGCATAGTTCTGAGTGTGGCTGAGAGATTTACTGAAGACAGAAGACCCATTCTGGGAGTGAGTGGCACCAACCAATAGACTTGTCACACAAGTGGAATAAAAGGGAAAGGAAGGAAGGTTTGCTTCGCTTTCCTCAGAGACGCTCCCGCCTTCACCTTCACCTTGGACATGGTCTTCTGGCTTCCAGCACGGGCCCTTCAGCATCCTGATGCAAACTTTCCCAGGCCGTACAGTGAGCGCCAGGCCTCTGACTGGATCCTCCAGGTATCCAGCAAGCAGACAGCCCTCTGGCACTCTTCCACACCGGACTCTGTGGGCGGCCATTGTAAGCCAATCTTGGAAATTTTTGTATGTTTGAATGTCCTGCATTCAATGTTTCTCTAGTAAGAACTGACTGATACAGTAAGAGAAAAAAACACTGTAATGAAAATGGTATGCTAGAAAGTATCTATTTAATACCAAAGGAAGCAGAAAAGGAGGAAATAGAAGTAAAAGATGATGTAGATATATAGAAAATAATAGCAAATTGCTGGATGTGGTGGTGCGTGCCTGTAAGCTCAACACTCTGAAATACAGAGGCAGGAGGATCCCAAATTCGAGCATAATCCAGGCCACTTAGTACCTTAGGAGACCCTATTTCAAAATAAAAAATAAAAAATGGCTGGGGATGTAGTCTGTCTAAAGGGCCTATATACAAGAAAGGAGGAGGGGTAGAAAAGAAAATAATAGCAAATTTTAGACACCTCACCAATATTTGCATTAAATATAACTGAACTAAGTGTTCTAATTGCAAAGGGCTTGGTACAATACCTAGTATGGAAAAAAAGATCTAACCGCACCCTCCATGTAGAATACACACTTTAGAATCAAAGGCATAATCCACCTAACAATTGCAGAATACGTATTTCTCTGAAGTTTTTCCCCATCTCTAAGGCCATGAAAAACCCCACTAAGTTATAAAAGGTTTCTTCATGCAAAGCACAGCTTTTGAGCACGACAAAACAAAACTCAGTAACAAGAAGAATTTGGGGAGTTTGCAAGTCTGTGTAAATTAGCCAACAAAATTCCTAAACACAATAGGTCAAAGAAGAAGCCACAAGCATAATTAGGAAAAACTTTGAGATAAATGAAAATTCAAGTACAACATACTAAAATGTGTGGGAGATGCAGCTAAACCCGGGCTTAGCAGAAATGCATCGCTATCAACGCTCGCATTAAAAACTAAGACAGATCACAAGCCAGTACCTTCACTGTCCACCTCCAGAAAGGAGAAGAAGAAGAGCAAACTAAGCTCAAAGCAAGCCACGGGAGGAAATAATAAAGATCAGAGGCAAAGTAAATTAAATACAGAATAGAAAAACAATCTGGAAAATCAACACAACCGAAAGTTGTTTCTTTGAACTCATCAACACGATTAACTAGGCCAAGAAAAGCAAAAGACCTCAAGTTACTGTGGTCAAGAATAAAGGAGGAGAAAAGAAAGAAAGAAAGAAAAGAATAAAGGGGAGACAAAAATACTGACAGAAATAAAACAGGAGTCTAAGGGAACAGTATGAGTAACACTGCACTTCAGTGGATTGCATGCCCTAGCTAAAATGAGCACAGTTTTAGAGTGATAAAGCTACCAAAACTGACTCAAAAAGAAACAGAAAATCTGAATGCGTTTACATTAAGTAAAGAACTGAACTTGTAATTTTCTAACTTCCTGTGAAGAAAGGCCTAGGCACAGATGGCTTCCCTGGAAAATTCTAACATTCAGAGAAGAATTAACATCCTCACACACTCGTCTAAAAATAGAAGCAACACTTCCCCAATCCTTCCATGAGACCAGTATCACCATCTCTCATGCCAGTAAAACCAGACAAGGAAATCACAAGACTGCAGACCAATATCCATTGTCAGTAAAGACGCAAACTTTTCCGTTAGAACACAAGCAGACCAAATGCAGCAACATATTACAAGAATGACATACCATGACCAAATGGAATTTATCTTAGGAAGGCAGGGCTGTTTCATATATAATAAAGGGAGACGATCACATAATTATTTCAATAGACACGAAAGAGCACTTAACAAAATTCAACATCTTTTCATGATTAAAGAAGCACTCAAAAAGTAGTAGGAGCAGGGCTGGGGATTTAGCTTAGCAGCATAAGCTCCTGCCTGGCAAGTAAAAGGCTGTGAGTTTGATCCCCGGTACCCCCCTAAATAGCAATGGTGTAAACTTCCTAAGTTTGATAAAAAGCACCTGTGAAAACCCCATGTCCACTCTTGATCCTTCTGTTTAACATTTTACTGGAAGTTTGTTTTGTTTTGTTTTGTTTTGGACCAGGGATCGAACTCATGACCTCACATTTGCCAAGCAGGTGCTTACACTGCTGAGCTAAACCCCCGGCCCCAGTGGAGGTTTTAAGTAGGGCAATTGGGCAAGAAAAAGGAATACATGGCAATCAGATTGGAAAGGAAGATGTAAAACTATTTCAATATATAGATGCCACCATCATGTAGAAAATCCTAAAGACTTGACGCAGAAGGCAGAAACCCTATTTGTACTGAAAAGCATGTTCACAAGGTTGCAGGATAAAAGATAAATATACAAAATCAGTACATTTCTATATAGCAGCAATGAACAATTACAGATGAAATTAAGAACCAATTTTACCAGGAACATAAAAGTAACAAAATAGGAAAAAAACAACAAAAAAGCACATATTTTGAATATTAAAAATTTAAAGCATCATTGAAAACATTTTTTAAAAACTAATTTGTAGGGTATTCCATGATTATGGATTGGAAGACATGATTTTGTCAAGACAACACTGTTTCCCAAGTTGATTTAGAGATTTAAGGTAATCCCAAATAAAATTCTACAAGTCTTTTCTGAAGAAATTGATGAAGTAATCCTGGAATTCATGTAAGGGATGCAGAAAAGTTAAAACTATCTTGAAAATGAAGAACAAAGAAGAACTGAAAGTTCCTAATTTCAATATTTCCTACAAAGCCACAGTCACCAGGACAGAGCGATACTGCCACAAAATAGACAGACAGATCAATGGAATAGATTCGGGAGTTCAGAAATTAATCCTTACATTGTGGTCGGTGGGTTTTCAACAAGCATCCCAAGACCTTTCAGTAGGGGACAGGCTCATCTTTGCTTGTGGGACAACTAGACAAACGTGAAAAAATGAAGTGAGACTACTTCACACCACCTACAGAAATTAACTCAGTGTGTGTCAAAGGCCAAGAGCTAAAACTATAGAACTCTTAGAAGAAAACATAGGCATAAAACTTCCTGACCTTGGATTAGGAAACTTTTTCTTAGAAATGACTTCCAAAGACACAGACAACCACAGAGAGCGTAAAAGGATGAATCAAACTTAATGTGAGTTATCCATTTTCCTGTAGAATGGGAGAAAACTTTTGCAAATAATCTGACAAAAGACATGGACCCAGCATATGTATGTAGATACATATGTCAGTGTCTATTTTAAAACTCTTATTACTCAGTAATAAAAAATTCTATTTTTTTAAATGGCAAAGGATTTGAATAGATATTTATCCAACTTGGGAAATTCACAAATGACCATTAAGTGCATGGAAATATGCTCAATATTATTAGCAACTAGTTATAATTTTAAAGAGATAATTATAAGTATTGGCAAGGAGGGAGAGAGAGGACCACTCATACATTGCTCATCCTTTTGGAAAATAGTGTAGCAATATCTAAAAGAGTTCAACATAGATTATCCTATGTCCCAGCAGTTCCACTCCTAAGGACCTACCCAGGAAACTGATACCTATGTACACACAAAAACTTGTACATAGATGTTTATAGCAGAATTATTTGTATAACCAAAAGGTGGAAACAAGTCAGACATCTAGCAATCGATGAATAATCCCGAGGTGGTATACCCATACAATGGAATATTATTTAAAAATGAACAAAGTACTGGGTAAGCTGTAATATGAATGAATCTTGAAAACACAATGATAAATTTAAAAATCAATTCCAAAACATCAATATATATGATTCATTTACATTAAACATCCAGAACTGGCAAATCTATAGAAGCAGAATTTATACTAGTGGTTTTTAGGAGCTGGGATGGGGACAGATGAAATAAGGAACAGTATGGGTCTTTGAGAAG
>PVJX010024236.1:0-28338 GCA_004027295.1 Dolichotis patagonum | reverse complement strand
CACACACACACACACACACACACACTTCTGGATCCCTTCAACTCTACTCCTTTCTCTGAAATATTCTTGTTACTTGTAGCTTGGCCCTAGAACCATCTTCTGATTACAGGACTGATGATTTATTTGAAAAACAATAACTCTATAAACCAAATATTCTGTAGCCAGAGAAGCTCCAGGAAGCTGGGGTGATTATTTAAATACCAGAGTTTTGCTACTGATTAGGATAGCTTCATTGTAGCAACCACAGAATGGAGTTTCTCTGTGAATTCCTGTCTTTCTGTTAGGCAAGAGCTGAGACCAAACAAATTACCATGGCCACCACTGTGGGCCATCCTTCTGTCTTGCCCTTGATCATACTCACAGATGTCTATGAATGCTCAAGAATATTTCTCATTTTGAACAGCAGTGCTTGTGAACTAACGTCAGTTTCTTCAGAGTCTCGAGAAAGAGTTAGTTAATCCTCCTTCAACAAACCATTGAGCCCCCGGTTGTAAAAGCTACAAATCTGCAGTCTTCTAATTGCACGAGTATATTATAAGATTCCCTTGCACTTTAGCAACTTTTACATGTAAGGAGAAGTTTTCCATATCATTAATCACCTTTGACAAAATAAGGAAAGCGCCAACCTTTCTCGTAACCCATAAGCAGTAATACTCTTACATAGCTGACTGTTTTTATGTATAAACAATGTTTTTCATTATTAATTCTATGAAGTTTCAGCTCAAAATTAATGCCTAGGTTTAAACATCTGGAGCTCAACTAACCTTGCTGTAAATCTTTCTAGTCCTTTCTTTCAGCACTACTTTTTGGAGTGGGTAAAGAGACGTATGTTTTTAATATGCCTGTTGAATTTGGAATATATATCAGATGTTCACATTCCAAGAAGTCTCTTGTTTGTTGATGTCATTATTTATGAATACTCCATTGTTATAATTAAGGAGTAGGTATCTTTTTTGTACTATAACCATGAAAGTGGTATTTAATTTTTTCTCATTTAAATCTTGGGCTAAATATAAAATGAGATGATTTAATCCCATTCCAATGCCATTCCTTTCTCTCCCTTAACTTTGCAAATGGCATCATCTCTGTATTTTTTCAATTCATGATTCTAGTATATTTCATTGATTTTTCATTTCCTCTCCCTGCTTTAGCTACAGCCATTCATCAACAACCTATGCCATCTCTATTTGCTGATCATAAATGTGAACTAAATATCTCTCCCATGTCTACCTGCTGTCAACAAAACCAACCCCATCACCATCACGTCTCTTCAGAAATGATACAAGAAGAGCCTTCAATCTGGTCTAGTCCCTGTTCTCTCCTCTCTCTGAACATTCAAGGAGCTTCTAGAATATCATGATTCTAAAGATTTTTACCTAGTAGCAGTATCACACATCAGCTTGTTAGAAATGCACACTTGGGATTTACGGATAAAATGAATTTGAAAGGCATCGATTTAGAACATCAATCAATTTTGCTTCAGTCATTCAATGACTTCTCATTTTGCATAGAACATAGTCAGCAAACCCCAAACTATTGGATCGTGGATCTCCATGCATTACTGCCTCGACACAACCGCTGACCTCCTCTTATTCCTCACCTCCTTATAAGTAATAGATTATCAGCTACCGGAGTGGTCTTTCTGCTCCAGGAACATGTAGTGAAGATTCCATGCCACCTGTTCCCTCTGACTTAAGTGCTGTTCTCACACTCTTGCAGCTGGTCCTCTCCTGTCCTGCACGGTAGTTTCTGTATCATCTGTCTAGAGATACTATAGTTTTATTCATCCAGTGAAAGTAGTCACAAGATTATCTGTTTTTCAGCTCTAAATTAATTGTCTTCTTAGTACTTTATTGGCATTTGATTTTTTAAAAAATCTGTTTGCTTATTATTCCTTACTCTATTCTATAAAATCCCCTGTCAATCTTATGCTTTGCCGCAGCTCCAGACTTCAAATAGTCCAAGTTGCTATTGATTGCAGGCAGCCTGCCAGTATATATCGAATTGAAAAATGAATGAAGGAAAGGAATGTTGTAGCTGTGAACACACTGAGAACATTTCCAAGAAGGAGTCTAGGAGAGAGTCTTGGAGAAAGTAGGAAGGAACAGGAGCCGGGGATTCTTATATCTTTGTCCAAATGTGTTAAGTCCAGAGTTAGAGAAGGTAGAGAAGGGCTTTAGTATTTAAGGACCAATGCTCTGAATATTATACATACACATCCTGGATTATTAATTTACTTTACTATTATACCCCTTTCCTTGCAAAGAAACACTAATTTTTTTTGTAACAGGTTTTCATAATTTATCATAACGATGTGTTTTTGGAGTGCCAAATGGGTCTCTGAAGGATTGCTCAGCAGTCACATAAAGGAAACACAGGATCATTCGTTGCCTTTTCTTTACTCTCTCTGGTTGTAGCCCCATAAGTACTTAGATTAAATAATCTCAAATGTCTGAATAGGCCAAGAAGACAGCATAAATGCTACACAGTCAAGAGGCTGTAGTAGAAATCGTGGAGACAGGAGAGTGTAATTCTACTACTACTCTCTCTTTTCATTCCCCAGCTTTGATGCTAACCCCAAATGATCTAATGGATGGGTTCTTGTGTGTATTACTTTTTCTGCAGGATAGAATAACACGTTCACCTCTGCAAGAACAGGTACAAGTCTCTTTCTACATCTCCTACAGCTGGGGTAGAGACTGGCACAAAACAGGATCTCAACGTACGTATATTGTATAAGTGAATGAAAGGAATATCTGATGAAGAGAGTTTCTGGGAAAGATGGGAAGGGTTGGAACAGAAATCAAGGAGAAGGAAAATGCTTTTCCATGAAGCAAAATAGACATTTCCAAAGAGCTATCACTGCAGTACCATATTTTCATGGGTCTCTTTCTGTATTTTTGGCAGAGAAAGACATGTGTCAGACACAATTTGCATTCCATTTTAACATGCACTATTTACCCTTGGCATAACTATATTCCATGAGTAGGCTTTTGGCTCCAGCTCCTAACCCTGGCTTCTTATGGCATCTATTTTTACAGGAACACAGAAAATAGAGATGGGCTTCCAGATGGCAGGAAAGATTGGAGGTTTTACCTAAAAACAACTGATTGCCTAGCATGTGTGAGGCTCTGGGTTCAAACCTCTACATTAAAGTAAATAAAACATAGTATTCCATCTTGTAATGATGGAATAAGATCTCCTCTATGGGAATGTTTTGTATTAGGTATGCTAGACTGAACCTAAAAAAATACATGAATGATTTATTTAAATGCCAAGCAACTGGCAGCCACAATGTTCCTACAAGATCCTTCCCTTTAGTGAGTACAACCTCATGATAATATCTCAGGATTCTCGTAGGGTAACAACATTGGCAAGAAGTCACTGAAGCTGCCAGTAGGAGCCAAAGCTAGAAACAAATGGGTGATCAATTAGACAACCCTTTATTGATACATATGTAATCTGGCCAAAGAGAAGAGGTTAAATCGTATACCAATAAATCATTTCATGAGAAATTACTGGTGGTTTGTTAGAATTTAATCTTAGAATGGAAACCAACTATTGAATACTCATTCTAAGGTTTATGACAGACAAAACTGATGATTTTCCACCAGTGTTTGGCATAGAACACTGAAGGCAATGGTATTTGGTATGAGCCAAGAGAAAAGCATACAAATAGACACACAAAACACCAAAGCTTGCATCAAAGAGCTAGCTCTGGCAAATTTAAGAGGTATGAATTTAGATAAAATACTAAATATCTGAGTTTTTAAAAAAAATTTGCACCAAGTGTAGATAATAAAGTTGTTTATCTCTTTGTGTATGTGTGCGACACAAACAGATGGAATTGTGTGCTACAAGTGGAGAGAATTAGAAGACAAATGTTTATGTATTTATTTTGTACCAGGAATTGAACTTAGGATACTGCACTTGCCAGGCAGGTGCTGTGCTGCTGAGCTAAATCCCCAGCCCAAGAAAATAAATATTAAGCATTCAATCTGTGCCATATAAATCATGAATGTCATTTTTGCTGCAATTAATTCAACTATAGTTTGTACTATGGTAAATTAATGGATATAAAAATAACCATGAAATACCCAGCTGATTATGAATATTATTAAAAACATGGTTGTATAAAATTTTTTTTTGTTATTTTCCTAAGGGGCAAAAAAACAGTTTAAACTTGATGAGTCACAACCTTCGCAAATTATACATATTCTAATGAAAAAAAGCTATTGTTATTCTTGCTACCATTTGTTAATGAATATTCTAACATGTTACATGCAGGCAGGTCTCCTATAGAGCTTACAAAATCTAACTTGGTCACTTTATGTAAGTGCTTTGAACAATATCATTTATATGTTACATGAGAGTTTCTTTGCTTTCTCTTTCCAAGTTTTAATGTGAAACTGATCATCACCAATGCACACTCCTTATAGTTAATGAAAATCACTTGAGGATGTCTGGTTATGTTGTTTCTGTGATTAAATTTTTTAGGTAGGCGAGTAGAGCATTAGGTAGAAATCTGTAGTTAAAATAGTTTTAATGGCTGCTTTTGTGGTATTCTTATGCCTTTCATTTAGTGTATCATTTTGAAATTATATTTATGTTCGAATTTTCTCAATTAGATTTAACAATAATAATAGCAAGAATATCATAGTTTTTGTTTTTATAACCCACTCAGCACATGTAGGAAAATGTAAAATAAATATTCAATAAACATGGTGTATTTAAAAATTTCCTTTTCTCATACTATAGAATTTTAGTGTATATATATATTATAGATAGATATATATAGATATAGATATAAACATTAAACTCTAGCAAGGATTTAGACATCAAATATGTATATTTACTGTATTATGTGGCATATAGTGAAAACTTAGTAAATATATATGTATACCCGTTGCCTAGGTTCAACAAATCACAAACTCTTGACTTCCTTAGACTTGTGCAGGAATCATACTTCCCTCTGCTGAAAGACGTATTGTCATGCCAGATCCTCACTTCTACTGGGAGTCAGCTTGCTTAACTGGACTCTACCACACCTTTGTACACTCATTATTAATTTCTTATTTTTGTATGAATTCTTGAGTTTCTTTTGTTGTTGTTTCTCTACAATATACAATGGGAAGCTCCACCCACTGGTTGAAATTGAAAATGAGTAGGGTGCAGCTACTGCACGGATAATCTGCTAATATTCTAGGAAATGAGTTTCAAGTATGTCCTTTGCAATATGTATATGGGTTAATTCAGATTTGGTAAAACTAAAAACAGTGCAAAGAACATGTGAGTTTTCTTTGCCTCCCTCTAGTGTAGACACAACTCTAAGACAAACGAAGGACTGCAAAGAGTGGAAGGTCTTGTAAACTCCACCAACACAGGATCACCACTGCTCAGAGAACTGACACTGCAACTATCACACATTGCTCTCTCTGCAATTACAGAGATTACAAATTTAAAATTTATAAAGCATATAGTGCCCCTGAGGCAAAGATTATAAAGAATTTTGTTTTCAAATAATATCTTGGCAGTAGATGCAATGCTAAGTGCTAGAGAATAATAGATATTTCTAGCCATGTTTGAAGATTTTTCTTTGAGGAACAAATTCCCTCAAGCATTAATGGGATTTACAGAAAATAAGAGAGTCCCCAGGTCAAGGAAGTTAGGAAAACATTTAATGGTTTTAGTTTTAATGAATGGCTATAAGAGACAGACATGAAATGTGCGTCCTCCAAGGGGATATAGTGAGCCATTTCCCATACATTTTGTACAGATTGCAAAATGAACATTCTGTAAATGCAATGTTATAAATGATTGTTGTTAAAATATAACCACAGCAGCATTACATCACGTGTTGTGCAATAATCGTCATTTCATTTGTCTGCTTTGTAATTGGTATTCAGCTTCAAGGCAAAATCCTTTATTTTTCCCTCCCATATCATTTTTTAACACAGTACTTTAAATAGGCACTTAATAAATGATTGGGGATTAAGTGAATGAATGAACAAACAGATATGTACATATATATTCAGGTATCTATATATATATAAATTGTCTATTCAACTCATGTATATATACATATATATGTATCAATTAATATGTATCATGGAATAGACATTATATATATATACAAATTACATATTTGTACATATATATGTGTACAAATTAAGTACAAGTCCTCTGGCATTAGGACTTGGTACTTAATGTCATGGCTCTTCCATTAATCACCAGTGACTGTAGTGTCTCTATATTCATCTGCAAAAATGAGATATAATATACTTAGCATATAACAGTGTTATGAGACTAACATGAAATATAATATACATATGTACAAGTATATAACACATATGTAAGTGCTTAGCACAATGTCTGATACAGTTATAATGAACTATCTTTTATTAAATGCTAATAATATTAAGTACTAAATTAATTAAGATATAATCTAGAAAGGTACTTGATGTAGACATGATACAAAAGAAGAAGCAAACATATTTTTGTTTACCTTGCTCCTTTTTTAAATTGCCTTAAGTGCTTCCATTTAAAAGCTACCTCTCTGTAGACTGTGATGTTGAAATGTTAGATGGGCTATAAGGCAAACTATTAAGAGTGTATAATGTGGTGCTTTGTCAAAATGTTTAATCTTAGTGGTATTTATTTTAAGTGCCATTATCAGATTTCCCCATGGAAGACAGTTGTTGCTGATTTATAACGTGCACTAGTGCATATTGTATTAAAGGGAATACATTTAGATGAGAAGTATATTATATAACATAATGGGAAGAACTTTGAAATGTAGGCTTTAACTTGGCACAAAGATTTGTTTTTGTTTTCTCTGGTGCTCAGAATATGTGGCCCCTTTTCCATCTGTGACATATAATGAAGGCAGAAATTTTAAAGGTGTGCTTTGCATGGAAAGGAGGAAACTCTGACTTACATTACTAATAAGCTGATAACCAATCCAGAGAGATACACCAATTTTTCAGCCACTAACTATGATGTGTGAATAGTCAGACTCTTGAAAACCCCATTATAATTTAGGGCATCTATCGTAATGGTTCTTCTGATAAACACTGAAAGCACTAAAAGGCTTTCTACATCACTGTGGCAAATAAAATTTGTGTTGGAGTTGATATTTTAAAGCATGATAGTGTGAAAGGCTTACCAGGAGCAGTTAGAAGTTGATACAGAATATGACACTAATGCATTAAGTGACTACAGAGCTCTTCTACAAAATGTCACCATCTTTCATTCATAGAAATTAACTTAGTAGCCTGTGTACCTGTGTTGAAGCTGGCAGTTCTTTGAAATTCGTTTAGAGGAAAGTTAAAACTCAGTGAAATATATGGGAGACAGTGACATACACAGAGACACACAGAGAGAGAGAGAGAGACAGAGACAGAGGCAGAGACAGAGACAGAGACAGAGACAGAATAAAACCAGGTAGGACTGAATGATGGCCCTACCCCTTCATGGATGGGCATTGTTGGGGTGTGACTTCTGCTCATGACTGCAAGTTTCCATGGCAACCTTGGGATATTTTTATTAAAAGGGATATGGGTTCTGCTGTACCGCTGCCGGACTGTGAATGGGAGGTTCGCTGTGTGCAAGCCTGTGCCTACGCCTGTCCACCATAGTCACTTGTTACATTTGTTTGCTAAGCTGCTATGAAGAAAGTGCTGCATGGCTTCCATTGAAGAAATGTATTGTCTCACAGCGCTGGATGTTGGAAAGTCCAAGACCAAGGCGCCTGCGTGTCTGATTTCATCTGAGTCCTCTTCGGCTTGCAATAATCAGCTTCTCACTATCTCTTCAAGACAGCTTCCCTCAGCTGTATTGCTGCACCTGCAGTCTCTATTTGTCCAAATTTTCTCTTCTTATCAAGACTATTGGATTGGAATTTACTTTAACTTAAATACCACTTCGAAGGTCCTTTCTCTAAATACAGTTAGATTCCGGGGTTTGGGACGCTAGAGTTTCAACCTACAACTTTATGGGACACAGCTCTAACCATAAGACTCATAAAATGGGAAAGACAATGAATTCTACATCACAGTGAGAAATAAATGAATTAACATATTTAGTGATTTATATATTGCCAGACCCTTAACAATCATTCACTATATATTGACCATTTTTGTTGCTACCAGGAACAAATAAGCCAATCTTTATAAGCCTGGTTAAACTACAGATCATGCTGACACGTGCTTTGAGAGTACTTGGGTTAAGTAAACATCTAGCATGAAAGGCTTAGCTCAGGGCCTAGCATATTGTAAACTCTTAATAACAAATATTCTTATTAATATTAATAATTCTTATTATTTTTGGCATTTTAAATTCTTACATCCACATATCATATCTTATGTATATGTATATATATATATATATATATATATATATATATATATTCTAAATGCAATGGGTTTAATGAAGTTTGTACAGCTTATGAAAGACAAAACCAAGATATAACACTATCTAATTAAAATCCAGCTGACTTATTTTGTACACTTCTCTTTGTATGTCATTAACCCAGAAAGTCTGATGAAGTTGAATTCTCAGAACTTTTTTTATGGTTATACCTTGGTTATTCTTATTTCACTGACTATTTTACAGGAATTCTAATCTATCCTTTCCAATGGTTTCTCTAGCTTTTATCACCAACTGTTTCATTGTCTTACAATTGCATAGGTACCTATCAACTTCTCAAAGTAGACTATGAGATCCTGAGAGAATTTTAAATCCAAGAATCTGGTCATCAAATATTTGGTGAATAAGCAAGTGAAGTAAAATTGACTCTAGGAATATGCATGAAGACAACTTAGTGAATGTTTTGAATTTGAGAGTCTGTTACCTATGTGTTGATTAGAGATTATGTGATGTCCACACATTCTCTACATTTCCAACTCCAAATATGATTGAAAAATATTTTCAAGGGCAGCAAAAAAATAAGAATTGAAATTTTGCCATATTTAATGTTTCTTCAACATGAATCTGGCTAGGTTACTGTATGTCTGATCTACTATGTTTTTCTGACGGTTAATAATCACTCAATATATATATTGACCATTTTTGTTGCTACTAGGGACAAGAAAGCTAACCTTTATAAACTTTGTTAAAATAGAGATAATAGCTTACTGTTCCAGACTTCTGTCAAGAAATTTAAAATCTGAAGCAGATTTGTCAGCGTCTCTTCCCAGTCTGCTTAACCTAATCCAGAGCCCCAGAACTAGTTTATTTTCATGTATCCTGCCAATAATCAGGCCTTTTTTCTGAGATCTCTATATAAAATATCACTTTACATATTGTTATGGTTGATATGTTGTGTCAACTTGAGTGACTCAGCAGCTCTAGGTCCCGGGACATAGGAGACAAGCCTATAGTGCTAGGAAATTGTTCACTGTGTCAATTTGAGAGCAGATATTTAGCTAAGTGATTCAACAAGGGGCCAGGGTCAATACTTTGTAGCACCCTGAGCTTGTGCAAGAGGAGGGCAGGCAGATGTGTGAGTGCTGCACCCACCCCAGGCGAGCAGCCTGCATGCTATAAAAGGCAAATGAGGGGATATTGATTGCTGGTCCTTCAGAGGAGCTCCAGTCTTCACCTTCCGCTTGGACATTGTCTCATGGATTCCAGAACAGACTGTTCGGCTTCCAGCTGAGACTCTTCAGCCTTTGTCATGGATTCTTCAACTTTCCATCTCAGCCCCATCAGCCTCTGATGAAACTTTCCCAGGACACTGCAGTGAGCTCCAGCCCTAGGGCTGGACCCTTGGGCCTCCAGCACGCAGACACCCTCTGTGTGCTCACCCACCCAACTTTGTGATTGGCTATTATAAACCAATCTTGTCATTGCTTATACATACGTATATCTTGTGTTATGTCTGTTTCTCTAGTAACTTGATGTGAATCTGATAAATTCTTACAGATATGAATCAGTAAAATGTATACTGGAAATTCAAGATGGAGTCCATTTATACTCATGAGTGGTTGGGGGGATTCTAGTGAAGAGTTATAATGAATGGAATTTAATAAATACATTCTATGTTATCATCTGATTTTGAAAATTTGGGGTAACTCAGTCAGATATTGCCTACACATATAGTGTCACAAATATCGGCCAGTCAGGTAAGTGCTGCTTGGATCTGGCCAGCAGTATGGTAGCTGCTCTGTAAGGAGTGAGGTAGACTACAGCATCTTAGTGAGTGCTTCAGGAAAAATGGTGACTTTGTCATCATTTGAACAACAGATTCTGCACTATACAGATACAGATGATAAACTGACCCCCACAGTGGTCAGCAGAAGCATCTTTTTAAAAAGATTTTTAAAAGACTTAAAGTCATCTAAGGAAAACATTGTTGACACAAAACCCTTAACTTCTCATAAGTCAGGATTGACTTATCATCGTGGCTTACTTCCTAGATCATTGGTTTGGCCCATATTTGATAAACAATGAAAGTAATGACTAATTCTGTTACGTGTTGAATGTATGTGTTCCTCCAAGGTTTTGTATGTTGAAACTTGGACCCAGGAGGATGGTTTTAGAAGTTTAAGCAGTAAATTAGGCTGAGGAGGTTTGGTCCCCATGAATGAGATCCCTATTGTACTCATAAAAGTGGCTTAAGAGAACTGTCTACACCTTCTATATGGTTTGCCATGTGAGGACACATTACTCAGCCTCACAGATGGAGACATTCATGAGGAATGTGCCTTTACCAGACATTCGGCATGCCACTGCCATGATCGCAGATGTTTCAGCTTTCAAAACTGGCGGAAATAAATTCTTGTTGTTAATAAATTTCCCAGATTGAGATATTTTGTCACAGCAATGGAAACGGACCAAGTCACAGACTCAAACCATCTTCAAATCGGGGATATTACCAATCCCCATGAAGATTTAGAAGAATACTCTCTGCCTTCATTCAGAGCAGAACGAAGTAATAAAACGTTATGCTTTATATCTATATATCTACTCAAAATCTCATGAGCTCATAGGTGGGAGTTTGAAGCTTGATACCTATCAGTGGATTAGTGTACTAATGGGTTTAGAGCTAGATGCCATTTGGAGAGGTGTACCCCATCTGAGGAAGTGACTCACTGCGGGCGTGCTCGGGAAGGGTATATCTGTCTCTGTCCTCCTGTGCTCTCTCTCTCTCTCTCTCTCTCTCTCTCTCTCTCTCTCTCTCTCTCTCTCTCTCTCTCTGCTTTCTGGCACCATGACAAGAGTTGTTTTTCCTCTGCCATGCTCCAATCATGTTGCTCTGCCTTGGAGCCAGCTCACTATAGACTGAGATCACTGCAAACTGTGAGCCAAAAATATACCTTTCCTGCTCTAAGTTGTGAGCATCTGATACTTTGTTTCAGCAAGAACAAAGTAATTTCAAACTATGTAAGATTATGTGCACTTGAAATGATTAACATTTCTCTTTTTTTATATGAAGACACTGAGTCAGCATTAAAAACAAAGTTCTATTTTTTTTCTCTTTCAGTCATGCAGCAAAATACATATTGAGCATCTCCATAATCCTGCCTGTCTGATTCTGGACTGGAAATTATGTAGTTCTTTCTTTAAAAGAGCTTATTGTCTAATAGTAAGAGACAGATATTGTGGACATGATTCATTTTTCATGTCTAGTACATTTCATATTATAGCCCAGGGAACTACTTATACTTTAAGTCTAAAATGACCACTGCCTACATTTTTTCAGTGGCTTTATGTAACATTTTATAACTTCCGATGCATCTGATTTTTTGTTCACATTTTGTTGTTGGTTGAGAATTTGTGCAAGAAAAGCTTTCTATGGTCCATAAAAGTAAAGGTGTTCAGTTATGAAAGGGCTTGTATCTTGAAAAAATTAACAACACAGATTAGAGACCAGTAACAGGCAAAGCAAGTATTTATGTGATACTTTGGATGTGTGACTCATTAAAAAGACCAGAGGCACAAGACGATTGCAACTTAATAATCTTGGAAGCATTTTGGGTTAGTATGAAGGTAATTGAATTAGATGTTAAATAGAAAAAAGCAGGTAATTCACGAGTGGACAAGATATTTTAAGATAGTTTTAGAAAAAAAAACACTTGTTTTAAAAGAGAAAATTATAAATAGGTTAGCTTGGTTTAGGTTCCTTCACATTCCCTTCACGACAATGAACCACAGGTAAGCATGCAGAAAAATCATGATGTGTGAGATTCAAAACTGGATTCATGGAGCAGCATCACTGGCTTCATCTGGGAGCTTTTGTTTGAAAAATATAAAATTTCATAAGAAAACAATAGGAGAACAACAATAGTTGATACACTACATGTTTTTATCTTTAAACTAGTTGCACAAGATATGGGCATAAAAATTTCTCTAATTGATGTTAACACAAATTTTCCTTTTCAATGAACTAAAAGATACCAAAAGGATGATTAACTTGCATTTTCCCCTTTATGAAATATCTAGGAATCAGTCTAACCAAGGAAGTAAAGCATCTATATATTGAAAGTTACAGTATTCTGAAAACGAAGTTCAAACACGGTATCAGAAAATGGAATGATATTCCTTGCTCATGGAGAGCAAGAACCAATACAGTGAAAATGGTCATACTCCCAAAGTTGTTACGCAGACTTAATGCTGTCCTGGTCAAAGCACCATTACTATACCTCACAGAACTAGAGCAAACATTCCTAAAATTCACCTGGAACTAGAGTATCAAAGGCAATCCCAGCCAAGGAAAACAAGGGAGGAGGCATCATAGTCTTTGTCTTGAAATTATGTTACAAATCTACTGGAATAAAATCAGCAGCGTACTGGAAAAAAAAGAAAACCTGAGTCCCAGTGGAACAGATTAAGATGTAGACACAACTACAAACACATTCAGCACCTTATCTTTAACAAAGAGGTCAAACATGTTCACTGGAAAAAAAATAGCATCTTTAATAAATGGTGCTGGAAAAATTGGCTTTCCACATGCCAAAGACTAGAACTAGACCTATGTCTATCACCATATACTAAACTAAAGTCAAAATAGATCAAAGATCTAATACTACAGGAAACTCTTCAAAGAATCAACAACTTGGACCTCATGTTATTAAAAGGCTTTCGCCCAGCAAAAGAAATCATCAACCAAGTGATAAAACAACTCACAGAGTGGGAAAAAATTAGCCAATTGTCCTTCAGACAAAGTTCTATCTGGAACGTATAAATAATTTTAAAAAATCATACCTCCCCAAATTCAAAGACCCAGTCCAAAGATGGACATCTGAGATGACTACACACTTCTCTCATGTGAGATTTTTTTGTGTGTGAATTGCAGAATCTCAGTTAAACGTGGCATCCAGGTGATTCCTATATGCATCCAAATCAGAGAGGCACTCTTGCCACAGTATAGTTTATACAAAGCAAGATAATTTATCAAGGGTTGTATATTTTCACAATAGCCCCGTGTGGATCTTGGCCAGATCTACATAATGGAGTTGCTTGCAAAGGAAGCTGCTTGAATTTCCAGACAAAGCTAAGAAACTCTTCCGGTCACGTGTTCTGCCTCTGACCACCGTGCAGAATTGGCAGTATTCTGTTTGGATGGTTGTCAAGTATGGGTGAGCTCCAGGTTACCTTGTTTAGGTTGCTGCTCCTCTTCTAAATGTTTACTCCTAGTGGGGCAGATGATGTTTGAGTGAGATTTTTAGCTGTTTCCTTCGTGCTCTTGTGACTTAATCACACATGACATATTAACTAGATAATGCATTGGTGTTGCCATGGATTAAAACTTTTAATAATGGTGGAGATGGAAAAAGTATCATTTTGTTTCTGTTTTTGTTTTGCATTTAAGGAAAAGAAAATCCTTCATATTACTTGGGAGGTACCAATGTTTACACAGAATGTTTCCTTTCAAGGGAAAGGAATTTAAAGTATATGAGTTCTGAGAATCCTAAAATTTTATGATTTTCCAAATGCAGCATAGTGTAAAGAGACTAGGAAACCAAGCCATCTGGAATTTAATACCCTAATTTTAACTTGATGAGCTATGTGAGTTCAGGCAAGTTACTTAAAATCCCAAAGTTTCTACTTTCTTATCTATAAAATGGAGATAAATACACTTACCTTGAAGGAGAGGGATACGGCATAATGAAATGATGTGTATGAAGTACTTAGCCCCTTTATAAATGTTACGTCTCTTCATTTACTATAACCCTATTGCTCTAAACTGATAAAAATGTGGCGGAAAAACCATTTGAGGTGTTTATTTTCTTATTATATCATCTTGGAAAGTGCAAACATTTAGGGAAAAGAGATTGCACATATGGAATGAATATTACATTTTAAACACGATGATATCATATATTTGCACAACAGTGGTAGAATCTTATTAAGCTGGTATCCCATTACTGTACTATTCTTAAGTTCTGTGCTGTGAAAATACCTAATATGCTACCTTATGAGATTTCAAAACAGCATCAGACATCTTTGCAAAGAAAACATTTATTTGCAATACACTATCTTCTTTGAGCTTTCCCATCTCAGGTGGGTCCTACAGTGAGTTTATGTCAAACAGTACCCATATCTTTTCTGACTGCAGTGTACACAACTAATACTATAGACTTCATTTTCAGCATTACTTCTCTCTTCCCCTCAAGTAGTATTTATTTCAGTTATGAAGATAATAGGTAGTGAAGCAAAGCAATTTCTATTAATACAGATAAATGATATATTTACTTTGCTTTAATAGCTATTTAAGGATACCCCATCCCCAAATGAGACATTGAATACTGTCCAAATCAGTTGTAATGGCAAAGGGTGAGAGTTCTTTAAAAGGACTACAATAGAAGCTCTCCTTTGAGCTCATATTTTTTATATCATGGTTTGACTATATGAGCTGATATTCCATGATCCAATAAGTAAGTTTTTAAAATTTATTCTTCATGATGACAATAAACAATTTCAGTCTTTTTAAAAATGTTATAAAGTTTAGATATTTTGATAAATATGGTAGCAAAGATACTGATAAGAACATATATGTGAACTTTCTTCACACACAGAAGAGATTTCCAGGCTCTGAAGGAATTGATGATTACAAAAATCCTGAATCCATTTCTTCCAAAAGTAACTTGATGGAGTAACTTTTTTTCTTTCAAAATACACACCAAACAATGGCAACAAATCCATTTTGGTTTCACTTAGGTTTTATTTCACAAATAACAACATTCAACATTATATTCACATTAATGGCATTTTATTTTAAAACTTTAAAATATTAGATTTAAACAAATGGTTTTAAAAATATTTATTGTCCATTATAATACTCACATTATATTAAAAACATGGAAACCTGGAGATAAACACATGATTTCAGATCAGAGAAGATTCGTCTAGTTATGAAAAGCCCAGGAATTACAGCATATTATTTAAATTCAACCATTATAAATTTTTATTATGATTTACTTACTCCTTTGTTTATTACTCTTCCCTTTTCACCAAAGGAAAGTCCCACGTTGTTTTGTCATTGGACAGACCACGTGTCCTATATTATGGGTTGGATCTAAAATGTCCCCAAAAGTCTCATGCATTTAGAGTTGGGGGTTTCAGAAGCTGTTTGGATCATGAGGACTCCAACTGCATCAATATATGAATCAGTATATGATGAGATGGTTATTTGATGACATTATTGGAAGATGCTGGAAAGTTAGGAAGTGGAACTTAGGCGAAGGCACTACATCCTCGAATATGACTTAGAGTGCCATATTGGTCCTCAGCACCTTCCTCTCCTACCACTTCCTGCTCTCGACCTCCTAACTGCCATGAGATTAGCAGCTTTTCTCCATCGCTCTTCTTCCATGATGGTCTACCTCATCTCAGGGCCACAGAAGTGGAACCAGACAACCGTAGACTGATAGCCCTGAAACCATTACCCAAAATACACCTCTGCTCCTTAACATAGCCCTTCTCGGTTATTTAATCAGAAGGACGCAAAACTTACACATCCCTTCCTCATGGACAGAGTCACAGTATTCCCTTTATCCTTGAAGGCCATTTAGACTCTACGCCCATTCAATCTCAAAAGAATCTTCATTTAAATGATAAATTGCATAGTCACTCACTCATTATAGATTTTGGGTACATCATTGGATAATTCTGTATGAAACCAAAGAGTTTGATTTTCTTTTTGCCTGAGCAGGGGATATCTGAATAAACATGTAGACACAATATAGAAAAATATCCTGACAATACTAATGTAATGAGGAAACATGTAAATGTTGTGTTATCCAAGAAAAATGAATTTGTAGGAGTAAAAATGGGAAAAACGTTGCTAGCAAGGAATGCCTGGGATGAATGAATATCCACATAAGCCTTCCTCAGTTCTTGATTGAAAGATCGCTTTGTTATTAAGTGTCTCGGGCAGAAGGTGGCTGTTTACTTGCGATCAGTAAAAGGGGCATTTCTTTAAAAAGGTTGCAAAATCAATATGTTTCTGTGGTTTACCATCAGAATCATTCAACTGCTAATACACATGATTTCAGCATTAATCTTCTATCGCAATTTGGAGAAGAATTCAAACCCAAAATGATTGATTTTACAGAAAAAAGTCAAAAGAACATGGCATTTATTATTACAGTAAATAGTCCTCTAGTGAGAAAATCAAGGCTCACTTTATTCCAAAACATGTAACAAAATACCCAAACACACACAAGCTCATTTCCTGCAATATGTTCTACGTCTTTAGGAAGAAGAAAAGACAATGCTCTTAGAACAGTTTCCTTTCTTTTACAGTCAAACAAAACAAAACAAACAAACAAAAATATTAAAAAGTAGAATGGCTTTGGTATTGGATAATAGGTTCAAATTTTTTCTAGAAGTTTAAGACTTAGTTTAATAAGACTATCTTATTTGGCTTGAAATGAATTATATGATGCTTCACAGTACTTTTTAATGTTCTATGTCCTTGAAAACGTTTTGTTTCAAATTTTCAGTATGATTGAAATTTAGCTTAGATTTAATTTATTTACCAAATAAGTCACAGTTTCCTTATGTTTAAGCTGTGAAATGGAAACACTAGGCCTGTGACAAGGTACCTCCACAGATAATTGCTCTTGATATTTGACTGAACCTCTTGTCATTCCCTTTGGGAGAAACAATGCAGCACACAAGAATCTTTTTGGGATTTTGATATAGGACTGCTTTAGATATATGGTCTGCACTCTCTTGGAGGCAGGAGAAGGGTGGTGAGGATACATGCATATGAGATTTTTAAATTATAGAAGGGACTTAACATTGTTTTATGAAAATTTATTTATTAAAAATAATTTCAGGATTATAGAATATTTGTAAAGGTAACACACAATCTTAGTAACAATTAGCCAGTTTTCCTTAGATTTAACATCTCATGAAACCATGAACTACTTCCTGAATCTAAGAAAATAACTGCATACAATTCTGACTCCTTAACACTGTATTTCAATTTTACCAGCCCTTCCACTCTTGCCTCTTTTCTGATCTAGAAGTATCTTCTGATCTAAACATATTATGTCTGGATATCATGCCTTTTCAGTCCTCTGTACTCTTGGATAGATTCTCTGTGTTTACTTAGTTTTTACTACCATGGGTCTTTGAAGTGTACCGATTGGTTATTTGCGCTAATGCCTTTCAATATGAATCGGTTTGATAATGTCACATGAGACCGGTGTTTTCTGATCAGTGAGAAGAACACCATGAAGGGGAAACATACTTCTATCACATAGTTCATCACGGGGAGTCCAGCATCAAAATGACTTACCACTGATGGTGCAAACTTAGTGACTTGGTCAGGGTGATGTCGTCCAGGTTATAGCATACTAAGGTCACTTTCTTCCTTTCCTATTTTACTTAGTAAAATAAGTCACCAGGTTCAGGTCACAGATTATTAATGCATTTTTATTTAAACAACAAAAGTCCCTCCATGAATGTATGTTGTGATCGTTGTCATGGATGCCAAAGCTACGGAAAAATTTTAAAAAAGAAGAAAGAAGCTGTAGTCTCTTCTAAAGAAACACTTAATACAGTTTTTTATGTGTTTTATATGTTTCTGACCAATTAATCTGTTTTTTAATCTACCTATATAATAATTATCTGTATAAGATCTCATAAGATAAATAAATCAAATTCTGGCAAAATAAAAGGAGGTTGAGGGAAGGAAAAATATTCGAATATGTTACGTGTATGTATCTATTTCACACAATGGATAAAATCATTATGTACTTTGAACATGTACAAATAAAAATTTTTAAAAAGATAGCAAACTGCATGGACAGTGGACAGAGAGATCACTAGTGCTTTGAAGTCAGCCAGCTGCAAAATGGACATGGAGTCAGAGAGGGCTTTGTAATAGTTTTTATACCAGCTAGGGATGAAGATATTTATTTTAAAATGGAAAGCAAATTTGCACATGATTTAGCATAAAACTACCTCTGGTGGTCCATTGACTCTACCTCCAAGACTGCAAAAATAAAATAAATTTGAGTATAACAGACAAAGACAGCAACAACAAACAAAAACAAAAGAAAAACTAAAGAGATTTTATTTCTTTTAACCTAATCCTCAGTTCAAAATTGGCTAAGACCCACTTTGCAAAAGTTCTTCCTACTCTGTTGTATCTATCCTCTATTCTCTTTGTATATTAGGCTTTTCATACAAAAGAAACAATGCAGTATTAAAGCTGTGCACCTGGTTTATTTCACTTAAAATTATGGTCACAAGCTGCATCCATTTCCCTTACAATTCCTCAGATATCCTTCGTTATGGTAGAATGCAACTCTGCTTTATTCAATTCCCAATTTTCATTATTCCATTTGTCCTTTGATGATCATATGATTTAGCAAATAGGAAGGGGAAAAAAGATGGGCAACGTGGAGGAAAGAAAAAAGAATTTAAAATGAGAATATTGAAGGAAAAAAGACACAGATCTTTTTCAAATGAATGAGAAGAAGGATTGAAAAGAAGTGAGGGGAAAGGGACCAAAAAATAGAATTACAATGTTTTACATACATTTAAAAATTCTCCATGATGACTGTGCATATTATGTACTGCAAATATGTACTAAAAATACGTGAAAATAAAACGCTGAAGTGGCTAAGTCTCACAAGGAGGCAGAGAGAAATACAAACAAAAATTAAACAGTGGTTTATTCCAACAGTTGTGTGACTTTGGGGGAAAAAAAGCAGATATAGAAAAAGCATTTTCCCTGTTTCAAACAGATCATTGGACAAGCAAAGAATCAAGTGCATCAAAAATAGGCAGTCAGAGGCTGTACACCAGCGTAGTCCAGGGCTGGTGGAAAGGGCAGAAGTATACTGAGGAGCACTTGCAGAGAGGGAGTAAAGATGGAAGAAAGTGACCCTATATGTTTATTACTTCCAGTGAGGAAGAAGATTGAAAGAGAGCAAGTTCATTGCATAGGGAGGGGTAAAACTTGTAAGTTTTTTATGGCAACTCAGTAACACCTTCTAGATTCTGCCAACAAGAGAAGAGGGCAAGAAGGGAAAGCAGTGGGCAGGGCACGCATGAAAGTTCTGCATCCAAATGGAGGGACAGAGGCTTTAACTAAATCAGTTATCCAATGGATATGAGAAAACTTCATTTGTAACATATATGGATGTGTGCACTTGGTAAAAATAGAGTTTATCATTTTGTCACACCTCGTATTTTTTTCATTAGGAAATACTGACCTTTAAACTAGGCATGAACTCAGCAGTTTAAGAACGTTTGTATGCTTTCCCTGTATCACACTCTTTTTTTGTTGCTGTTGTTGAGGGAATTCTAAGACTCAGAAGCTATTTTACACAACAGCTGAACATGCAGCTAAGTAAGAGCATGAAATAATTAGAGACATTTTCATATAGATTCGGCTTTCCACTCATTAAGTCCAGCTGCTTTAAATATTTCAGAGTAATGATACAGGGCAGATTCTGCTTACACTGGTCACCCTATCGACCACACACACACACACACACCAAACATGTATAATGCTTGGTAACAGTTTTTAAGTATCTAGCCAGATTGAATGAAATACAATTAACTTAGATGTTTGAAGTAAAGAAAATCAGAATGGTAAAACAGCTAAAGTAGGAATCGAAGATACATTTAGAACATCAGGAGATTCTAAGAATAAAAATATGGATGGAAATTACATGGAAAGCAAGAACTTTTGCCCCTGCTTGAATCTAGGGCCACAAAATATCATCTATCTTAATAATATTTTAAAAATTTGTCCAATAGCCCATTAAAGAATATAAGAACTGGGAATCCATGAATACCTAAAAGTATCTATCATATGAAAATCATTCACATAGTGACAGGGATATTTTGAAGGACAAGAAAGCAAGTTGAAAAATAGGTAGATATCTGTACCCCATGGTCAGCGCTCTAATCACAACATCCATGACTTAGAATCAACCTAAAACACTCACTTGACAGGTGAATAGATACAGGAAATGCATTACATGCAGAATAGAAACAGAAAATGCATTACATTCAGTAGCTTGAAATAAAGAAAAAATCTTGTTAATTTCACTATGTATGAACCTGGAGATCACTTTGTTAAGTGAAAAAAATGACATACACAGACAAATGTGAGTAACATCATTAATATGTGGAATCTAAAACTATTGATCTTATATGAACCGAGATAAAGTAATGATTGACAGTAGCTATAGGTGAAAGGTGTGTTTGGAAAGGAGAAACGAAGAGGTGTTGCTTATAAGAAATTCAAATATTTTAAGCTAGGATGAATAGGTTCTGAAAATCTATAGCACAGTATGGTAAACATAATTAATGCATAGCATACTTGAAAATTATGGATAGTAGACTCTTAAATGTTATTACCACAAGAAAAAAATGATAAGAATATGACATGATGAATATATTCATTAAGTTGATTGAATCATCCCACAAAGTATACCTATGGCAAAAATCATATTACATACCATACATATGAAACTTTTATTTGTCAATTATGCTGTAATAATAAACCTGGGGGCAGAAAACATAAAAGAGACAAAGGGCAATTTTAAATGGACACACACTGAATTTTTAGGCATAAAATTATAATCATTGGCAATTTTTTAAAAATTCCTAGGCAGATTAAATTGAGTGTAAGGTCTCAGTAAATTAGAAGATTAAAATGAGACAATTGTAGTATAGCACAAAGGAATAGGTATGGAAACATGAAGGAGAGGTTAAAAAATTTGGAAGATAGTAGATGCTTTACATAATTTAAATTTATTCTCTTAGGAAAAATGATGAAATACTATTGACTGAAGGACTTGTTTGAAGAGAAATTATCCATGAATTTTTATGAACTGAAAAATCATACATTCTCAGAAGGAAGAAACCCATTTATCTGTAAACAGCATAAATAATAATAAACCCATATCTAGAAATCTCGCATTCTAATTGCATAATACCCTAAACAAAGCAAATTTAATTTATTAGAAAAACCAGCAAGCAAAACTATTATTTAAGCACAAAGTATTAAAAATAACAAGGGAAAATTTGAAAGTCACTCTCAAAAAAATCATTGTTTGAGGATATCTGTTTTTAATTTTAGGACAAAGAAAATTTAAATATTCTAATGATTCTTGCTTGATTAAAAGTTCATCTCCACTAAATGAGTAAATCAGAGCCTCCAACTGAACTGCTTGGAGTGCATGGAAGATGCTGGTCAGGAACAGCTGACTCCAGCCAGCAGTAGGTGAAAGAGCCAATCAGATGTGTCTCTGGCTCCCCTACGCCCACTTCTATTTAAGTAGGTGTGTAGGTACAATGCTTCTCTATTTATCTTCTGAATATCTATATCCCGTGCTGTAACAGTACATGACTCCTTTATTGCTCCTTCCATTTGTCACATTGCTAGATAGACCTGTATGGGGTTGCTAAAAATAAACTATCACAAGAAGAACAGAAAAAGCAGGTATCAAAAAGTAATTTTTTTCCTAATGAATCTTTACAATAATTATGTGGTAAGAATTTTATCCAGGGAAGGGGCTTAAAGAATTACAGCTCCAAGAGTTTAAGAATCACGTAAATTCTCATAGCTAACAAGTGGTGAAGATAGCATATAGCACACTTCCATGCCCTGAAAAGTTAAATGTGAGTATGTATACTTTATTGACCTTTACTGACCAATAATATTATTTTACTTTAAAAGTTTCACAGAAATGAGAGCACCATGTATGTCTTGCACTATAAATATGCTTGTTAAGTAAGCTCTTCCTTTTTAGTAAGTAGTGCTAACCCTTCTCTGATTAACTTATTCTACTAATGAGTAGCTGACATATCTTATAGCTATTCAGCCTTATCATGAATTTTCCCCTATACTCATAAGATAACATTATCTATTTTGAAATAGTAAAGGCTCAGGATTAGTATGTCCTTTTCATGACCATTATATTCTGAAGGATTTGGAAAAGGCTTCTCTTGTTATCTCATTCCAGTGTATTGCTCCAGTAATTTCTGGGGTGTTAGGCAGGCAGTATGAATGAGAAATGGACTTTATATATGAAGACATCGATGTCTGGAGGTTAGTAGTTACTGCAGAACAACCTAGGCTACCATGGCTGTTATGGTTTGTATCTACATGCCCCCCCAAGGCCTCAAGAACTTACAGGTGGAGATTTTGTGAGACAGCTGGATCTGGGGTGTGTGAATGTGGATTAAGTGTGTGTGTATCATGATTTATGTTGGTGGCCCCCAGGCCTCATGTATTTGCATTGTGCATTTGTGATTGGTTCATTGTCTAGTGCTTGGATTGGTGGTGTCAGTGCTACACCCTCCTAGGGATGGAGCCAGGATGTGATGTAATGGCAGAAGAATGGATGTCTTTCTCTCTTGCTGGTTTTCAGTTTTGCTGTTTGCAGCCATCATGAACTGTGACCCCACCACGCCACCCTGCCAACTGGAGCCAACTGAGTATGGACTGAAACCTCCAAAAACTGTAAGAAATAAGCTTTTCCTTCCTTCATTTTGGGTGTCAGGTATTTTGTCCCAGTAATGAGTAAAAAGTAGCTTAGACAGTGTGATATCTGCATTAGACCCCTACTAGAATTATCAGAATTCTGGGTGTGATTGGATGGATTTATTGAAGAAAGAAGTCCCACCTTGGGCGTGGACAGCACCAATCATTTTTAGCTCATAGCCTGGGTAGAATATAAAGGGACAGGAAGAAGGCAGGCTTACTGAATCCTGTCTGCTCTGCTGTGGACTGCTTCTCCTCAACCATGCTCCTCTGCCATGTTGCTCTGCCTTAGAGCAAGCTGATTCTGGACTGAAACCAAAATAAATATTTTTTTAAGTTGCAAGTGTCAAATATTTTGGCCTAGCAATGAGAAAGTAAATGGCTTAGACAGTTGCAATTGTTACATGATAACTTTACACCTTTAAAAGCATTGTGTCACTATGCATGTAAATATAGGCTTCTTTGTAAAGAGGAAGTCATTTGAGATGTCTTTCTTCCTGCTGATTTTATGTAATGAATATAAAACATAAGCAATATTTCTGTCATAGTTTGTTTTCTGACAGTCAAAAATAAAAGAACTTGCCAATGGATACTGTTATTTGTAACTGAGATGGAAGAAGAGAGACTTTAATTACTATGTTTCCAGGCCTCAAAGAAATTATTCCCAAAAGAAGGTTATGCCATTTATTTTGCCAAAGAATTACTGTTGATTCTGGAAAACAGGACCCAAGTTATGACTCCAGATAGAGTTAGATATTGAAATATCTTCCATTTAGTTTAATCAAATACAGATTTCAATCATCTGTAATATCTTGTATTTTCTTATCTTTCGAAGCATTTTCTATAGTTTAGTGCTTGACAAATAATATGAATTGAGTTCCTGCCATGTATTGAGAATGTTACAACAAATTGTATATAATATATTAATAATATTATTTTACCCTCTAACAGGGTATAATCTAGCAGGACCATGAGCACACTGATAAATAATTTTAAAACAATGAAATAAATTTTACATAGCTCCAACATAAAGGCAGCATTATTCAGCCTGTGAGAGGAGAGGGAAAAAGAAAACTGTGAATTGCAATGTTTCCTAGTCAATTCCTAGTCAAAGGACTAGGAATTTTAAATAGAACAGTATGAACAATAGCATGAAGATTTAATCTGTTCTGCTCTAAATCTAATACTGTTGGAATATACATTCAAGCCATAGATTATCAAGTGACAGGATTACAGTGCTCTCCTGTTATGCTGTCATCATGAGAAGCTACTAAAACATTTTAGGCAGAGAAAAGACACAAATTTATGTTAGGTCAATCATTAATCACGTTGGAAGCAAGATGGAGGATTCACTGGAAAATATATCTTTTTAGGAAAATAATTTTGGCAATAAAAAAAGACTTCATGAAACACTAAGCATTTCATAGATTTATTTATAACACATCAAGGTTTGTTTCATGATTTATTAAAATGTGTTATTCTCAGAACAGACACACTGAACACATATTAAAATAATAACTGATTCAAATTATCTCAATTACTTTAAACACTAGCCTACTGTAAAATCTTTTTTTATGCACATGCAAATATTTGATGAGCCAAAGCTGATGAGTGGGTTCGGTAATATCAACATTCCAAAAATGGAAGAGTAAAAAAAGCCTGTGAATCAGACCATTGTAGAAACCAGGCTAAATAATTTAGTCTCCTACCATAGTGTTTTCTTAGTCTTTTTTGTAAAACTTGAATTATTAATCTTCCTCAGCTCTTCCAGCTAGATTCTACCATATGGATAAAAATGTCTACATATAAATATATTTTCCAAATGAATAAATCATAGAGAATACCACATTTTATAATCTGGTTTTTGGTATAACTTTGCAAGCAAGTAGTGATAACTCTAAGCATAAGAATGTGCACTATGGTATGAAATACTTAACAAAAGTAATGCATATGCTATTTAACTTATTCCACAATGTATGCATATTTCAAAATGCAGTAATATATGATAAACACAAACTTTTTATTTAATAATTATCATTAAGAAAAAATTGAAGAAAAATACAGTAGAATACAAATCTTTTCAAGAACTTTTTCTTTTAAGTATTTTCTTTAGTATAAAATATTGAGCCTATGAAGATATTACTCAAATGTTAAGGTATAGAAATGACAATTATGTATATATATATATACATTATATATATATATATATATTATATATATATAAATGGAATGGGTGTTTAACACAATTAAAGGTCCAGACTCTCATTTTAGCAAGGTTGGCTAGTTTTCTCCCAACCATTCCATTTTTGTTCCTTTACAAGTTAAATATTTAACATTTTTTCACGAAAGTTTGGCTAATTCAGTGTGTATGGAGTTCATGTCTGTTACTTCCATTCTTTATCCATTAACAAACAAAATATTCCATGCAATATTTCATGTTTTGTTGTTCATCAGCTTCCAGATTAATTCAGAATCACCGAGGCCCATTACGATCTCAGAACCATTCTCATTAAAGGATGACCTTTCACCTGTTGAACACTCTTGAATTTCATGTGACCTACACCTAGCACCAATTGTATGAAATCATTACAAGTTGAGAATCTCTGTGTTAATGTAGCTAATGTTACATACTTCAAGTAGTATTTAATACAAGAATATATCTACCTCTTAGGAATGGGCATGTCTGTATGCAGTCATATATGTTTTGCTTAAATAATGAGCTTAACAAGACTAATGTATAAACCCAATGACAATGGGCAATTTATTGTAAAAGCCTACTGTAAGTTACCCATTGAGATGGAGACAGTATAAATAGTACATTTATATGGTAAGATAAATTGTATTCAATCAATTGTTTTGGAAACCAAGGAGCATTATGAGAGAAAAAGAAGAACTGAAATGAAAGAACAGTAAGGCAGACACCAGATTAAAGTGGTGAGGAAGAAACAATTACAGAGAGTATGCCAGGAAGATTTAAAGATGAAGACTTGATTTGAAATAAAATATAATATGTGACATTTTGAGAAAGAAAGCATAAAGCAGCCAAGTGTTGTACTATCATAGAGAAGTGAGGAACATATAAACAAGTTTGCAAACCATGTAAGTGCTTGTAATGGAAAAAAAGGCAATGAGGGCAAAAAGGGGGGAAAGTAGCTGGGAAGAAGTATTGTAATTAAAGTTTCATGAACATGAAAGTTGCATCAAGACTGCCAAGTTTGTTCTTTATTTCAATTTTGTTATCTGTATGAATGCATCTTCACGGTCTCATAAAATTAATAAAGGTGAATTGTAGCTGTTTTTGCATGCCTTTTCTAAGTTCTATCATATTTATCATAGTAATGAAACAATTTTTTTCCTATGAGGAGATGAGTTACTGTGTTCTCCATCTCTATAACTTGATTTAATACTTTCAAAATCTATTTTCTGGGTCTGTGTTGAAATTCTCAATATTTTGCACATTGTCCTCTTGACCAAGTTGAGCATCCATTTAAGAGCTATTGTTAATCCTTTATTGGGTAAATTATATATTTTCACTCCACTGGAGGTCTATCTTGGCTTTTGTTAGGAACATATCTGCACGAATCTTCATGTTGCTTGACTCTCCAGGTTGTTGTTTGGATATTACATAAAATAAACAATTCCTAGTTTTCATACACTGGATTCGTAAAGGAGAAGATCTCCACCAATCAGCCCAGTCAGAGGTGGGAGAGGATTCTATCAATTCTTCCCTATGCAGCAGAGGCAGACAGCTATGTATTTTGTTTACTTTGCCTGCATAGGGAGCATGGATCAAGGTTTGCGCTGCCTACCATCTCAGATTGATATCTCTGCTGTCCCTCACGTGGCTAAAGTGTCAGATCTATTCCAGCTCTGCACCTGGGGAGACAGATGCTAGTTGGTTGGGAAGCTGATTGGGCTGCTGCTGCATGGGGCAACTCTTCCCCTTCCAAGCTGTAAGCAGAGAGAGGGACTTTTTCCCGATCCCCTTACCTTGTATTAAATGAAGAGGAAAACTGACGGCATCTTCTTATTCCTGCTCTTCTCCTCAGAGTGTTTAGATTTTGCTGGACACATCAGAGTTCCAGCACTGGCAAAAAAGAAAGGATTCTGAGGAGGACCCTTGAAAGAGTTAGGGCACTGGAAATGGAGGTAGACCCCTTCATTCACCTGGGTGAAGACTGTAGCTGGGAAGATTTATTTCTGATCAGATGGTGCCATTCAGAGCCCATGGTTCTCAAGACGGTGGATGGTCACCATCTTCCTCCTGGTTCTGCCAACCCGGGTCTCACATGCTCTTGGGTTGCAGGTCTATAGCAATTAGTTTCTTGTTTCTCACACAACAAATTTGTTCATGAATTGAGACTGATTGATTGTGTTTTGGGCATAAAAAGGGCCCCACGTTTTGAATCTGCCATCTTATTATGGTTCACTTTGTGACAAGATGATTTTAAATCTTCTAGAAACTAACATGGTTAAGTGTGACTGTGACATATTTGATTAAAACAACAAGGAAGGAAAAGTTATGGCTGCCAAGTATTAAGGCGATTATACGATTGTAGGAATTACATCATATTATTTAAGACTAGACAGAGAAATCAAAGATCAGAATATATGACCTAAAATAAAGATCTACATATATATGGAATTTGAGAAATGATTAAAAAGGTGTAGAAAACAGTGAAGGTCAATCATTAAAAACATGATGCTAGACAAGAACATATTCAGGTGGAGAAAATAAGTAAATTTGACCTCTTCCATAAAGTACATGCACATTTTAATTTTGGATTACAGCAATGAAATTGTAAGAAGATAAAAAGTAAGCATCTGGTAGAAGTTAAGGTACAACAGCATTTCAATTTCTTGAAGTGAAGAAAAACTATTAAATAAGACCTGGAAAACTAAATATGAAATATAAATAATAGTCAACTTGATCCCATTAAAAATTTGTGTTTTCTTAACCAAAAGAAAAAAGAAAGAAAGAAATGAAAGACTTGCTATTAAGAGATACAACAGGTAACTCAAAGTATTGAAAGATAATTTGTGTTATATTATCACAAAGAATTATTTCTACAAAATTCAAATATCTTCTCCATAACTCTAAGAAAAAATCCAGCTATAAAATGGACTCAGTATATGAAAAGGTATTTTTAAAAAGAGGTTGTAAAAATGGTCAGTATAATATAGTCAAACAAAACAGGATAACACCATTCCAACTGATGATTTAAAACTTTGAAAGACTTCGAAGCTATGAGATGGGGCCTCATGCTTACCATAAAGTCTTATATACTCTTATCAAATCTCATATTAGGGAGATTATATGGTATTTACCCTTGTGAGTTTGGTTTATTTCACTTAAGAGAATGGTCTCAAGT
>PVJX010024235.1:0-28317 GCA_004027295.1 Dolichotis patagonum | reverse complement strand
AGCTCCTCCCTTCTGGGCCAGTCAACCTTTGCAGGCCTTCACTGCATCAGTGTGCACTGATCTCAGGGAAGTAACTGGGTCCCCGCCAGGGGCGTGGCCTAGTCCAAGCAGATTCCACCAATCCGCTCGGCGAGGGGAATAACCAGCTGAAGCCACTTCCTTATGGAGTTAGGGCTGTCCTGCCCAAATCCAACATGTCGTCCAGTTGGTTTCCCCTTTCCCGTGAGAGGGTCTTATTCCCATCACTCACCGCATCCCCAAGAACTGCTGGACTGCCCAACCTCTGACTTCAGCACAGTTGCAGTGAGAATTCACGGTGCCTTTGGGTGGGTCGTGTGCAGTGCCGGTCCCGGCGAGCTGCACGCCGGGCTGTTCAGCTCCGTGCTCCGGCGGCTCAAGCCAGTCGCTTCGGTGTGGATCGCTTGTTCAGGTGGGGCAGAATTCAGGCGTCTTGAGGCGGGTGCCCTGCTCGCTGATCTTATCTTCACTAATGGTAGCCCCAGGACCTCATATTCGAGCGGGTTTTTGCGCTTTAGTTTCTTTCTGGATTGTGAGAGTCTATCTCTCTCTGTTTGGGTCTCTCCAGGGTGTTTTATTCTGGCATTTGAGCTGTCTCTCTGAGAGAGGGTCTCTCTCCTGCTACCTACCAGTCCGCCATCTTGTCTCTTCATTTTGTTTTCTTCAAAACTGCTGTTCATATGCATAATAAAGTCAAACAAAACAAATTAAAACCATTCCAACTGATGAATGAAAACATAGAAAGGCTTCAAAGCAATGAAATGGGGAATCATGATTACTATAAAATCTTATATACTTTTACCAACTCTCATACTAGGGAGACTATACGGTATTTACACATGTGAGTTTGGTTTATTTTGCTTATGAGTATGGTCTCAAGTCGTGTCCATTTATTTATAAATATCTAAATTGATCATTCTTTATAGCTGAGTAGTACTCCATTGTATAAAAATACCACAAATTTTTAATCCATTCCTCAGTTGATGGGAACTGAGGTTGTTTCCAAGATCTGGCTATTACAAATTGTGCTGCTATAAACATAGGTGCACATATATCATTGTGGTATGATGTTTTCAGATCTTCTGGGAATATGCCTAGAAGCAGAATAGCTGGGTCAAATGGGACTTCCAAACCCAGCTTTTTGAGGAATCTCCAGACTGACCTCCACAGTGGTTGCACCAGTCTACACTCCCACCAACAGTGCAGAAGAGTTTCTTTTTCCCTACAGCCTCTCCAACACGTGTTGTTGGTAGTGTTTTCTATCTTGGCCATTCTTTCTGGAGTGAGATGGAATCTCGGTGTTGTTTTAATTTGCATTTCTCTCATGAGTAATGATGATGAACATTTTTTCATGTATTTATTTGCCATTCATATTTCTTCATCTGAGAACTGTGTATTCATTTCAGATGCCCATTTTTGGATTGGGTCTTTGAATTTCGAGGGTCTGATTTTTTAAAATTCTTTATAAGTTCTAGACAGAAGTCCTTTGTCTGAGGGACAATCCATTAAGATTTTTTCCCAATTTGTGGGTTTTCTTTTCACTCTGCTGGAAATCTCTTTCAACATGCAGAAACTCTTTAAAAAGATATGGTCCCAGTTATTGATTCTGGGAAGTATTTCCCGTGCAGTTTGATTCTTGTTCATGAATTCTCTACCTACCCCTATATCTTGGAGGTTTTTACCTACTTTGTCTTCCAACAGACTTAGTGTTTCTGTTTTAAGATTGAGATCTTTGATCCATTTGGATTTTAGTTTAGTACATGGTGATAGGCATGGGTCTACTTTTAGTCTTCTGCATATGGATAGCCAATTTTTCCAGCACCATTTGTTGAAGAGACTGTCCTTCTTCCAGCGAACATGTTTGGCCCCTTTATCAAAGATAAGGTGGTTGAGTGAGTTTGTGGTTGTGGTTGTATCTTCCAATCTATTCCATTGATCTTCAGGTCTGTTTTTATTCCAGCACCATGTTGATTTTATTACTGTAGCTTTGTAGTATAATTTCAAGACAGGGATTGTGATGCCTGCTGCCTTGCCTTTATTGCTTAGGATTGCCTTTGATATTCTAGGTGTCTTCTGGTTCCAGATGAATTTTATGAGTGATTTCTCTAGATCTATGAAATATGTTAGTAGTATTTTGATTGGGATTGCATTGAATCTGTATAGTAATTTTGGGAGAATGGCCATTTTCACAATGTTTGTTCTTCCTATCCATGAACAGGGGATGTCTTTCCATTTTCTGAGGTCCTATTCTACTTCCTTTTTCAGGGTATTATAATTTTTCTTGTATAGCTGTTTTACATCTTTTGTGAGATTAATTCCTAAATATTTCATTTCTTTGGATGCTAGTGTGAACGGTGTGGCTTCTCTTACTTCTCTCTCAGTGTTTTTGTTGTTAGTGCATAGGAATGCTATTGATTTTTGAGTATTGACTTTGTATCCAGCTACATTGCTGAATTTATTTATTATATCTAGGAATTTTTCAATGGAATTTTGGGAGGTTTCTATGTAAAGTATCATGCCATCTTCAAATAATGATAATTTAACTTACTCTTTTCCTATCTTTACTCCTTTTATTTCTCTCTCTTGTCTAATTGCTCTGGCTAGTATTTCCAGTACTATGTTGAATAAGAGCGGTGATAGGTGATATCCTTGTCTTATACCTGATTTTAAGGTAAAGGCTTTCAGTTTTTGGCCATTTAATATGATACTGGCTGTAGGTTTGTTATAGATAGCCTTTATCATATTGATGTAAAGACCATCTATTCCAATTCTCTATAAGGTTCTTATCATGAATGAGTGTTGGACCTTATCAAAAGCTTTTTCTGCATCTATAGAGATGATCATGTGGTTCTTACTTTTGGCTCTATTGATATGTGGATTACATTTATTGATTTGCGTATGTTGAACCATCCCTGCTTTCCTGAGATGAATTCCACTTGGTTGGGGTGAATAATCTTCTTGATGATTTGCTGTATCCTGTTTGCTAATATTTTACTGAGAATTTTTGCATCTATGTTTATTAGGGAGATTGGCCTATAGTTCTCTTTTTTAGTTGGGTCTTTCTCTGGTTTTGGTACTAGAATAATATTTGCTTCCAGGAATGACTTAGGAAGAATTGCTTCCCTTTCAATTTCATTGAGCAGTTTGAGGAGTGTTGGAATTAATTCTTCTTTGTATTTCTTGTCGAATTCTGCAAAGAATCCATCTGGGCCTGGACTCTTCTTTGTTGGCAAGGACTTAATTTCATTTTCAATTTCAGTAATAGAAATTGGGTTATTCAGCAGTTTTACATCTTCCTGATCCAGCTTTGGTAGTTCAAATATATCTAGGAATCTGTCTATTTCTTCTGTGTTATCGAACCTATGAGAGTAGAGGTTTTCAAAATAGGTGTTGATGAGCTTCTGTCTTTCCACCGAGTCTGTAGTAATTTCACCTTTTTCATTCCTTATTGCATGAATTTGAGTTTTTTCTTTCCTTTTTGAAATAAGGTTGGCCAGGGGCTTATCAATTTTATTTATTCTTTCAAAGAACCAACTCTTTGATTCATTGATCCTTTGTACTGTTTTCTTAGTCTCTATTGCATTAATTTCTGCTTTAATCCTTATAATTTCCTCCTTTCTTTTGGGTTTGGGCTTGGCTTGCTCTTCTTTTTCTAGATGTTTGAGTTGTATCATCAGGTTGTTTATTTTTGTTCATTCTGTCTTCCTGATGTGGGAACTCAATGCAATAAATTTTCCTCTGAGGACTGCTTTCATTGCATCCCACAAAATCCAGTAAGTTGTGTTTGTATTTTCATTTGCTTCTAGATATTTTTTAATTTCTTCTTTAATTTCCTCCATGACCCACTGATTGCTCAAGAGTGTATTATTCAGTTTCCACGTGTTTGTGAGGTTTTTGCAGTTGCTTTTATCATTAATTTCTAATTTCATAGCACTATGATCTGATAACATGCATGGGATAATTTCAATTAATTTGCATTTACTTAAATATGTTCTGTGGGCTAGTATATGGTCTATTTTAGAGAATGTCCCATGTACTGCTGAGAAGAATGTATATTCTGATGTTTTTGGATGGAAAACTCTATATATATCTATCAAGTCCATTTGTTCACAGGTGTGATTCAGTTCTGTTATTTCTTTGCTGATTTTCTGTCTATTTGATCTGTCCCTCTGTGTCAATGGTGTGTTAAAATCTCCTGTTATAGTTGTGTTATTGCTTATTTGACTTTTCATTTCTGTTAATATTTTCTTTGTATAGCTGGGTGCTCTGGAATTTGGTGCATATATATTTAAGATTGTTATCTCTTCCTCTTGAAGTTTTCCCCTGACTAGTACGTAGTGACCTTCTTTTTCTCTTTGGATCATTCTTGGTTTGAAGTTCACATTGTCTGCAAACAGGATTGCTACTCCCACTTTTTTTTTTGGTTTCCTGTTGCGTGAAGTATTGTTTTCCATCCTTTGACTTTCAGTCTATGGGTTTTCTTTTGGGTAAGATGGGTTTCTTTTTTTGTTTTTTTTATCGGTACCAGGGATCGAACTCACAACTGCCTGCTTGCAAGGCAGGCGCTTATGTTGCTGAGCTAAATCCCCAGCCCCATAAGATGGGTTTCTTGTAGACAGCATATGGTTGGATGTTGTTTCTTGATCCATTCTGCCAGTCTGTTTGTTTTGATTGGTGAGTTGAGGCCATTTACATTAATGGTTGTAACTGTTATATATTGGTCTATTGTTGACATGTTATCTTTCTGCTGTTGTATCTTTACCTTTCCATTCTGTTTAATTGTCTGCCTTGCTTGGTGGTTTTATCCCATGTGTATCTAGAATGTCTTTCAGTATTCTTTGTAGGGTTGGTTTGGTGTTCATGAAGTTTTTCAGCTGTTCTTTGTCATGGAAGTATCTTATTTCTCCATCCATTTTGAAGGACAGTTTTGCAGTCTGAGTTGGAATTGGTTTTCTTTTAGGATCTGAAATACTTCACTCCATGCTCTTCTTGACTTCATTGTTTGTGTTGAGAAATCTGCTGTGATTCTGACAGGTTTTCCTTTATAGGTGATCTCTGTTTTCTCTCTAATAGCTTTTAGTATTCTGTTCTTATGGTGGGTTTCTGGGATGGTGATTATTATATGTCTGGGTGTAGTTTTATTTTGGTTATGGCTGTTTGGAGTTCTATATGCTTCACTAATCCAAATGTCAGTTTCCATTCTCATATTTGGGAAGTTTTCAGCTATTACTTCTCTAAACATCCTCTTGATATCATTTGAGCTGTCCCTTTCTTTTTCATTTATCCATATTAATCTTATGTTATTTTTCTTTGCATCATCTTGCAGGTGTTGAATTGTTATTTCCTGATTCTTTGTTATTTTTAAAAGATTTTTCTTTTCCTGTTCACTAGCTGTGATCTTAACTTCAAGGTCTGAAATTCTGTCTTCACTTTCATTGAGGTGGTTTTCACAGCTTTCAATAGAATTTTGATTTCCTGTATATCTTTTTGAATCTGCTTTATGTATTCTGCTTGTTTCTTGTAGTGTTCATTCAGGGATTCTATCTGTTTGCTTTGTTCTGCCAATTTTTTAGCTGTGTCTTCACTAGATGCATTCACTATTTCTTTCACTACTTTTATCATTTCTTTTTTTACCTGGGCAATTATTTCTAATTTGAGTTTCTCCATAACTTCCCCTAGTTGCTTCTTTATTTCAGTTGATATCATTTCAGTCATTTCAGGTGTATGGCTTCTATTTTCTTCTATGTATATGGCTCCCAGGCTTTCTTGGGATGGGCTGGTGATTTGAGCCTGCCTTTTGGTCTTTCCTTTTGTCATTTTTCTTTATTTCCTTGGTTTGAGTGGTGTTTCAAAGCTTCCTCTGGGTGTGTTGCAAATCTCCTACTGTACCCTCAGCTACTGGAGCAGTCTCAGCTCTTCTGCAGGTACTTGGCTCCCTAAATTGAGAGAGGGAAGCAGGGTGTGGAGAACTGGGGCCAGAGAAACCCCCGGGGCACAATCCCCTATCCTAAGGGTGTGGATATGAACTCAACCACTGGCAGCCCTGGTCTCAAGCTATCCCTAGGCCAGCCCAATTGAGTCCAGAGTCCTTGTGCAAGGTTTCTGCCTCCTGGACTGAAACAAGACCACTGAGCATGGTTGACTGAGGCCCTGCAATCTGCTGGACCCAGTCCAGCATCCCAATAGCTCCCCAGAAACTCAAAAGCCAGAACGTAGGTCTCCAACTTTCCCCAGGTCACCGGAACTCACCTGGGGCAAACTCCACCCCTCTGCAGATTCTTGGCTCTCTTAATTGAGATGCAGAAGCTGGGCGTGAAGAACTGGGGCTGGCAGAGCCCCAGGGCACAATCCTCTGTCCTAGGGGTGTGGATGTGAAATCAGCAGCTGGTAGTGCTTGTCTCAAGGTTGTCCCCTGGCCAGCCCAATTGAGCCCAGAGTCCTCCCACAAGGTTCCTGCCTCCTGGATTGAAACCAGTCCACTGAACATGGTTGACTGAGGCTCTGCAATCTACTGGACCCAGTCCAGCATCCCAGTAGCTCCCCAGAAACTCAAAAGCTGGAATGTAGGTCCTTTCCATCTTATTAGAATACAAATTTTCAAAGTTGGAATATATGATCTTCTGGATTTCTGCAGGATCTGTTGTGATTTCACCCTTTTCATTCTTAACTGCATGAATTTGAGTCTTTTTTTTTTTTTGGATAAGGTTTCCTAAGGGTTTGTTGATTTTATTTACTTTTTCAAAGAACCAACTCTTCAATTCATTGATTCTTTGTATGTTTTTTTAGTCTCCAATGTGTTAATTTCTGTTCTGAGTTTTATAATTTCCTGCCTTGTATGAGCTTTTGGTTTCACCTGCTCTTCTTTTTCTTGAAGTTTGAGGTTCACCATTAAGTTGTTTATATGCACTTGCTCTGTTTCCTGTTATGGATATTAATGCTATCAATTTTCCTCTTAGGACTGCTTTACTTGTGTCAAGTTCCAGTATGTTGTAGTGTCATTATCATTCAACTGTAAAAAGTGTCTAATTTCTCCTTTAATTTCATCTGTGACCCATTGGTTGTTTGGAGGGTACTATTTAATGTTCATGTGTTTAGAAAGTTCTTGTCCTTTGTTTTACCATGGATTTCCAATTTCATTGCACTGTGGTCTGATAGTATGCATGTTATAATTTGGATTCCTTTACATTTACTTAAGCACGTTCTGTGAGTTAGTGCATGGTCTGTTTTGGAGAACATACCATGTGCAGCTGAGATGAATGTGTATTCTGATGTTGTGGGGTGGAACACTCTATAGATATCTACTAATTCCATTTGTTCAATAATTTGATACAGTTTTGATATTTCATTGTTCATTTCTTTGTCTAGTTGATCTGTCTTTTTGTGACAATGGGGTATTGAGATCCCCCAGTACAATTGTGTTAGGGCTCACTTGATTTTTCATGCCTGTTAGTGTTTGTTTTATATAGCTGGGTATACTAGTATTTATTGCATATGTATTTATGATTGTTATCTCTTCCTCTTGTATTGTTCCCTTTACAAGGATGTAATGACCTTCATTATATCTCTTAGTAAGTCTTGGCTTGAAATTCACTTTGTCTGTGAATAGGATAGCTACCCCTGCTTTTTTTCTGGGTGCCTGTCATATGGGGTATTGTTTTCCATCCTTTGACTTTCAATCTATGAATTTCTGTTTGAATTAAATATGTTTCTTGTATGGAGCTTATTGTTGCATGTTACTTCTTTATTCAGTCTGCCAGTCTGTTCTTTTTGATTGGTGAATGTAGATAATTAACATTGATGATTATAACTGATATGTTTTGACTCATCCTTGTCATGTTATTTTCTTTTTGTTGGCTCCCTCATACTTTTTTTCCCTTCCTCTGTTTAATTGTTTGCCTTACCTGGTGGGTTCCTTCTGTTGGGGTTCATGGAGTTGTAGCCCTTGTTATCTCCCTTTAGAATGTCCTTCAAAATATTTTGGAGTGCTAATGTTGTGGTTTATAAATTCTCTCAAATGTTCTTTTTCATGAAAGTATCTTATTTCTCCATCAGTTTTGAAAGATACTTTTGCAGGATAGATCTGTCTGGGCTGAAGTTTGTTTTCCTTTAGAACTTGAAATACTTCACTGCAAGGTCTCCTTAACTTGAGTGTTTGTGCTAAGAACTCAGCTATTATTCTGATTGGCTTTCCTTTGTAGGTGATTTGTTTCTTTTCTCTATTAGCTTTTAAGATTTTATTCTTGTGTTGAATTTCTGGAATCTTGACTATGCTATGTCTGGCTGTAGATTGTTTCTAGTTGTGACCAATTGTAGTTCTATTTGCCTCACTTATTTGTATGTCAGATTCTTTTTCTCTACCAGTGAAATTTTCTGCCATGGCATATGTGAACATTTTAAAATGTCATTTGTGTTATGCCTGCTTTTTCATGGACTCGAGTCAATCTTTACTTATTCTTCTTTGTCTCATCTATCAGCTGCTGGATTGATTTCTCATGGTCCTTTGCTGTTTTTGAGAAATCTTTCTTTTCCTGATCATTAAGTGCAAGCCTGTCTTGTATATCTGAGATCCTGACATCACATTGCCCTAATCTGCTTCAAATACTTTCAGTGGAATTTTTCTTCTCCTGGATATCTGCTTCAGTCTGTCTTATAGATTCCATTTCCTTCACATGCTGACCATTCATAGGTTTTATAATTTTCTTAAGCATTTCTATTTTTTAGAGCTATAGCTTTAAGATGACTGTTTAAAAAAATATTATTTAAAGAGAAAAAAAACAAAAAAAAACAGAAAAAAGGGTAGCAGCAATACAGAATTCCAAGGAAAAAAGAAAAGAACAAATAAACACTAAGAAACAACTACTGGATTAATTACATACTGTCATCTTGGAAATAGTTGTTCAAGTTACAAAATTAAAACACACAAAGTAGACATTCAAACAGTGAGACTGTTAACAGTTCTGCTCCATGACCTAACAAAAACAGTAATATAGTCCTCCATCTTACACACTTAAACATACATGCAGTTATATCCTTTAGAGCACTTTCTTTTCCTCTCTTTTTTACAGTAGCAATTACAAATTTTGGGTTTTATTAGTCCTACAGTTCTTATTACTTTTTACACTAGAGACACAATGTGATATTTATAAATATGATTCTTATTTATTTCACTAATGAAGATAGTCTCAAGTTGTCTCCATTTCCCTATGAAGGCCTCAAGATCATCCTTCTTCATAGGTGAGTAATATACTATTGTATAAAAATACCACATCTTTTTCATCCACTCTATGGTTGATGGGCATCTTGGTTGTTTCCAAGATTTAACTATTACAAATTGTGCTGCTATGAACATGGGTGTACATATATGACTGTGATATGACCTTTTCAGTTTTTCTGGGAAAATACTCAGGAGGGGAATAGCTGGGTTAAACAGAACTTCCAATCCTAATTGTCTAAGAATTCTCCATACTGATTTCCATTGTGGTTGCACCAATCTACACCTGCCACCAACAGTAGAGCAGTGTTCCTTTCCCCTGCAGCCTTGCCAATATTTGTTATCAGTTGATTTCTTGATGGCAGGTATTCTTTCCAGAGTGAGATGAAATCTCAGTGTTGTTTTAATTTGCATTTCTTGAATGACCAGTGATGGTGAACATTTCTTCATATATTTATTTTCCATTTGTATATCTTCATCTGAGAACTGTGTGTTCATGTCAGATGCCCATTTTTGGAGAGAGTCTTTGAAATTCGGGGGCTTGATGTTTTTCAATTCTTTGTATGTTCTGGATATAAGTCCTTTGTCTGAGGGGTTGCTGGCTAGAATTCTTTCCCATCCTGTGGGTTTTCTTTTCACTCTGCTGGTGATTTCTTTTGAAATGCAGAAACTTATCAATAATATGAGATCCCAGTTGCTGATTCTCTGAAGCGTTTCCCATGCAGTTTGCATTTTGTTCATGAATTCTCTGCCTACTCCTATGTCTCCAAGGCTTCTACCTACCTTATCTCCCAGTAGATTTAGTGTTTCTGTTTTAATATTTATGTCTTTGATCCATTTAGACTTTAGTTTTGTGCATGGTGATCATCATGGATCTAGTTTCAGTCTTCTGCATGTGGAGAGCCAATTTTTCCAACATCATTTATTAAAGAGGCTATCCTTCTTCCAGTGAACATGTTTAGCCCCTTTGTCAAATATGAGGTGGCTGAGTGTCTTTGTAATTATACTTACATCTTCTAATCTGTTCCATTGAGCCTCAGGTCTATTTCTTTGCCAGTACCATGCTGAAATTATCACTGTGGCTTTGTAGTACAGTTTCAAGTCAGGAATTGAAATGCCTCCTGCCTTGCCTTTATTGCCCAAAATTGCTTTTGCTATTCTAGTTTTCTTCTGTTTCCAAATGAATTTTAGGAGTATTTTCTCTAGATTTGTGAGGTATGTCAATGGTATTTTGATTGGCATTATGTTAAATGTGTATAACAATTTTGGGAGTATGGCCATTTTCACAATGTTGGTTCTTCCTAGCCAAGAGCAAGGAATATCCTTCCATTATCTAATATCCTCTTTAATCTCCTTTTTTAGTGTAGTACAATTTTCAGCATATAGGTCTTTTACATTCTTAGGTTGATTCCTAAGTATTTCATTTTTTAAGATGTTATTGCAAAAGGTGATATTTCCATTATTTCTCTCTCTGTAAGTTTCTTGTTTGTGTACAGGAATGCTATTGATTTTTGAGCATTGACTTTGTAGCCAGCTACACTGCTGAATTTGTTTATTACCTCTAGTAGTCTTTTAATAGAGTTTTTTGGGTCTTCTATATATAGTATTATGTCATCTGCAAATAGTGATAATTTAACTTCTTCTTTTCCTGTCTTTATTCCTTTTATTTCTTTCTCTTGTCTGATTGTCCTGGCTAGTGTTTCCAGGATTATATTGAAAAGGAGTGGTGATGGTGGACATCCTTGTCTTGTTCCTGATTTTAAAATGAAAGCATTCAGTTTTGTCCATTTAGTATAATATTGGCTGTTGGTTTCTCATAGATGGCCTTTATAAGGTTAAGGTAGTCACTGTGTATTCTGAGTTTCTGAAAGGTTTGTGTCATGAACACGTGTTGGACTTTATCTAAAGCTTTTTCTGCATCTATTGAGATTCCCCTGTGGTTTTTATTTTTGGCTCTGTTGATGTGATGTATCACATTTATTGGTTTGCGTATGTTAAACCATCCCTGCATTCCTGGAATGAACTCCACTTGGTCACGATACATAATCTTCCTGATGATTTGCTGCATTCTATTTGCCAGTATTTTATTGAGAATCTTTGCATCAAAGTTCATTAGTGAGATTGGCCTATAGTTCTCCTTTTTGGTTGGGTCTTTCTCTGGTTTGGTATGAGAATAGTACTTGCCTCCAGGAATGCTTTAGGGAGGATTTCTTTCTTTTCAATTTCATTGAAGAGTTTAAGGAGTATCGGCATCAAATCTTCTCTAAATTTCTTGTAGAATTCAGTCATGAATTCATCGTGACCTGGGCTTTTCTTTGTTGGTAAGTTGTTTTTTTATTACATTTTCAATTTGAATAGCTGATAATTGGGTTATTCAAAATTGCTATACTTTCTTGGTTGAGCTTTGGTAGTTCATTTATTTCTAGAAATCTGTCTATTTCCTCTGTGTTTTTCTCTCTATGTGAGGAGAGATTATGAAAGTAGGTATTCATGATCTTTTGAATTTCTATGGGATCTGTAGTAATTTCTCCCTTTTTGGTCCTTATTGTGTGAATTTGGGTTTTTTCTTTCTTTTTCTTTATAAGGTTAGCTAGAGGCTTGTCAATTTTATTTATTCTCTCAAAAAACCAGCTTTTTGATTCATTAATTCTTTGTATTTTTTTTTAGCTTCAGTTGCATTGATTTCTGCCCTAATCTTTACAATTTCTTCTGTTCTATGAGCTTTGAGGTTAACTTGCTCTTCTTTTTCTAGAAGCTTGAGATGAAGCATCAGGTTGTTTATTTGTGCTCATTCTGTTTTCCTGATATGACAATTTATTGCTATATATTTCCCTCTTAAGACTGCTTTCATTGCATCCCACAGATTACAGTATGTTTTTTCTGCATTTTCATTGAATTGTAGGTATTGCTTTATTTCTTCTTTAATTTCATCTGTAGCCCACTGGTTGTTCAAAAGGTTCTTATTTAATTTCCATGTATTTATGCAGGTTTTGCAATTTCTTTTGTCATTAATTTCCAATTTCAGTGTGCTATGGTCAGATATTATGCATGGGATAATTCCAATATCTTTGCATTTACCTAAGAATGTTTTATGGGATAATATATGGTCTATTTTGGAGAACATCCTGTGTGCAGCTGAGAAGAATGTGTATTCTGATGTGGTTGGGTGGAACACTCTGGAAACATCTACTAAGTCCAATTGCTCACAGGTACAATTCAGTTCAATTATTTCTTTGCTGACTTTTTGTCTAGTTGATCTATCTCTTTGTGACAATGGGCTGTTAAGATCCCCTGTAATAATTGTGTTCTTGTGTATTTGGTTTTTCATGTCCTTTAGTATCTGTGTTATATAGTTGGGTGCTCCTGTGTTTGGTGCATATATATTTATAATTGTTAGTTCTTCCTCTTGGATTTTTCCACTTACGAGTATATAGTGACCTTCTTTGTCTCTTTTAATCATATTAGGTTTGAAGTTCATATTGTCTGCAAATAGAATAGTTAGCCCTGCTTTTTTCTGGGTTCCTGTTGCATGAAATATGGTTTTCCATCCTTTGACTTTTAATCTATGAGTTTCCTTTTAAATCAGATGTGTTTCTTGTATACAGCATATTGTGGGATCGTGTTTCTTAATCCATTCTGTCAACCTATTTCTTGTGATAGTTTAATCAAGGCCATTTACATTTATGGATGTCACTGATATGTACTCATTTGACTTTGCCATTTTATGTTCCAATAGTTTGCTTTCTGCTTTTCCTACTTATTTAATTACTTGTCCTACCTGGTGGTTTCTTTCTGTTGTTCTGGAGACTGTGGTCATTTTTGTCTCTGTCTAGTATGTCTTTTAATAGTCTTTTAGGGTTGCTTTGGTGGATGTGAATTTCTTCAGTTGTGCTTTGTCATGGAAGTGTCTTGTGTCTCCATTAAATTTGAATGAAAGTTTTGCTGGGTACATCAGTCTGGGTTGTAAGTTATTTTCTTTTAGGGCTTGAAATACTTCACTCCAAGATTGTCTTGACATAAGAGTTTGTGCTGAAAGGTCTGGTGTGATTCTAATGGGCTTTCCTTGATAGATGAGTTGTGTCTTTTCTCTAACAGCTTTTAGTATTTTTTTTATGATGTATGTCTGGGATCTTAATTATCATGTGTCTGGGTGTAGATTTATGATAGTTGTGACTGTTTGGTGTTGTATATGCTTCACTTATCTGCATATCAGATTTTTTCCCCATGTTTGGGAAATTTTCTCCTATTATTTCTGTGAATATTTTAGTTACGTTGTTTGTATTGACTCTAGTGTCTTCACTAATGACTATTATTCTTATATTGTTGATCTTGGTATTATCTGGAAGCTTCTGGATTGCCATTTCATGCTGCTTTGTTATTTTTAAAAGTTGTATCCTTTCATGATCACTAATTGTGATCCTGTCCTCAAGGTCTGAAATCTTATCCTCAGCTGCATTTAAATGGTTTTGCTTTGAATAGAATATTTTGTTTCTTGGCTGTTTCTTTCAGTTTTCTTCATGAATTCTGCTTGTTTTCTATATTGTTCATTCAAGATTTCAATCAGTTTCCCATGCTCCTGTACTTTTTTTCTCTATTTCTTCTTTAGTTGTGCTCAGCAACTCCTTTACTAAGGTTGTTAGTTCTATCTTTACTTGAGAGAGTACTTCTAATTTGATTTCCTCTATGGCCTCATAGAGTTTTTTTTTAAGTTTCATTCACTATCTTTTCATAGATTTCCAGTGTGTTACTTTTGGAGTCCTCTATTTCAATATCTCTTGTAGTTACTTCTGGTGGACTAGATGTTTGAGATTGCATTTTGCTTTTTTATTTTGCCATTTTCCCCTTTTGAGTTAGTGCTTGGTCCTTTAGACCTGCTTGTGTCAACTGTTGGTAGTGTGTGTCTTGGTGTCCTACTATAAGGTTGATGTTTGTCCAGTTGCTGGGCCCCACAATGAATAGGTGGGCCAGTCACCTATTCTGCTGCAGGGCCTGTTGGGTGAGTCCTATATTCTTCCTGGGCTGGCAAGCCTAGTAGTATTGATGTAGATCAACTTTTAGTTCCTGCTAGTACTTTATCTTCAGGTTATTCCAGGTCATCAAATCTCCATGTCTATAGTGTTTGTGTTGGCTGAGGCCCTACTGTGTCCCTATTTTGTGCTTGTGTGTCTCATAAGCCCTTTTTATTTTCTTCAAGTTGGAGGAGTCCTTCTTGGCACACCCCTCACTCTGCCTGATGTTTTCTGTGTGTAGGAAGCAGTCACCCTCACTCTTGTCAGACTTACCAAGGTCTTACAGTTAGTTGGAGGGAGGTTTACTACTGGCCCTATTTACCCACTGTACACTCTATTTTAGGGGCATATGCACCACACTGGCTGGAGCCAGCTGAGATCGTCTCTTTTGGTTAGGCAGTCACTTAATTTCCCTTCAAGCTATCACAGATAATCCACTGTAGTCTAGGGTTCCTCTGGGAGCAGAGTTTCAAGTTTGCCCAGTGGGCTGGGATTCTGCAGGGGCACGTGCAGTCAGGGTCCAGGGGTAGATTCCAGGCCCTACTTGCTGCTTGGAGTTTGCTGGGTGTAGTCCAGCTAAGTCTGGTGGTCCCTCTTGTGCATCTTGGGGTGGCCTCAGATGCAGGGCATGGTCTTACTGCCTGGGAGCGGAGTTTCAATTTGCCCCATGTGCTCTGGGATTCCACCAGAGCACATGCGGTCAGGACCCATGGCTGGATTCTGGGCCCTGCTCACTGCTTGGAGTTTGTTGAGCATAGCCCAGTTAGAAGCTTGTCTATTTTTTTGTCTGTATCTGCTCTAGCATCACTAAACATGGTCTGTATTTTAGAAACCATCTCTACAATTACCTGAGAGATTATTTCTGATTTTATCTTTTCAAGAGTCCCATTAAATTGTTTTATTGTTACCACTTCAAAGAGGCCAAGTTTCAGGCTTTCAAATAGTACAAGGTCATTGCCCCCTGGGTGTGCCTTTGGTGAAGTGGATGTCTGGGATTGCATCTTGTTTAAGTGTCTTCTAATTTTCTTCTTTCTTTTTTTTAATTCCTGGGGTGATGTTTGTAAGTTGCCTATGGTGAGTTGCTTTATTGCTAGTATTTAGGACCCTTAGATAATGACTACTTCTCCAAGGTATCTTCCAGGGTAGCTGGTTGTTGGATTTTGAGTCTGTTGGAGGATCCTACCTCCTCAGTTTGTTGGAGATGACACGTTGCTGCTTGTTTGGCCCAGTCCTTGGTTCTTTGGTACTGTTCCATTGTATTTTCTGTGATCCTTAGTATATCTCAGTTAGAGAATGCTAGAATGAACAGCTGTTTAAAACAATTATCTCTTTTTTGGCTATAGTGGCACCATACAATCAAACAGAGCCTAGAAAAATGATGAACTGAGCTACCATTCACTTGCAACTTTTAAACATATGAAGTAGATTTTTGGTTATACAACAAAATCCAAAACAAACCAGAAAATTATACATAGTATACAAGTCCTTAACATGTCATTGTGCCCTCGGGAATTGAAATTTAAAATACATAAAGAAAGGCCAACCCAGGGCGGGGAAACAAGAAGCAACAGCGTTTCTTGAGATCCTTGCTGTGTTGGAACTTAGGGCGCTGAGCCAACCAGCATCCAGCCTGCTGCCTACTGGGGCGTGGGCTTAGAATCAAACATACCAACCCCCTCCTTAACAATTGGGATCCAGAGATCTGGGTATCTCTTGGGAGGTGACCATATGTGGTATAGCAAGTGGGGGGAGTTTCCTTCTACTATCTCTGAAGGCAGATATTTTCTTTTTTTTTTTGAAGGCAGATATTTTCATTGCCGTTTTGCTTTGTCCTGATTAACAGTGTTGCTCTATTCAATATTCTGTTTTGATGTGTTCTATAATGTTGTCTATTTCTTTTGATTTTGCTATATCTAATAGAAGAACAAGTATTGTGAAGATAACAAGATATACAATGGTGCCTATTACTGTTGTCCTGGTGACCTGCTATGATGTTCTGTGCCAATTTCACTACACTTTTTCAATTGGCTTTATTCCATCCTGTTTTGTTGTATATTACTATCTCCAAGTTAATAAAAATTAAATAAAAATAAAACAATAGAACATGAGAAAATAAGGTAACAAAATACCTCCAAAAACTCCCAACTCCACCAAAGCCGATCCATGTGACATGGATGGCGAGAAACTCAAAAACAAAACAACAGAATTATATAAGGTGATTAAAAAGGAAATAACAACAACAAAACAGATCATTAAGGTACTGAGAAAGCTGAAATATGATATAACTAAACAGATAATGTACTTAAAAAGCAAAAGAAGGAAAAGAAAATGCTCTAAAGGATGTAACTGCATGTATGTTTAAGTGTATGGGATTGATAACTGTACTACCAAGTTTTTGTTGGAACATTGAGCAGAACTGTTTGCAGCTTCACTGTTTGTTCACTTTGTGTGCCTTAATTTTGTATCTTTAAAAAAATAAAATAGATAAAGAAGAAAATAGAAAAGGAGGAGAAGAGAAGGAGTTTAGAAGTAAGGTTAGAGGGCAAAGGGGGATCACATTAATTGTGGGAAACTGTGGAGATGACTGAAGGAAAAGAGGAAGAAGAGATAAAAAGAAGAATATAAGAAAACTGCAACCACAAAGAGGGTAAAAACCATGCTCACACTCATATAAAAACATGATCAAACAATGAAGGAGGAAAAAAACCAAAATGAAAACAAGAAGTAAAAACAAAAACAAATGAAAGACATAGGAAAGAAAAAAACCAAAAACCACTTCTAGGTTTGTCCAGGTTTGTCTCTGCTTTCACTGGCAGACAACCCGTGGAGCCAGAGTCCCCAGTCTATCTCAGCAAGCCAGCAGTAGCTTTTTGGTGAGGAAGTGGATCATCTCAGCAAGCCTGTACTTTCTGGCCAAGATCAGTTACATTTGGCTCACTGCCTTCTGGGCACCTTCAGTGGTTCTGGTCCCTGCTGGATGGAGCCAGCTGCATTTCTGAGTTCTGATCTCAGCCAGCCCATCTCCCAGATGGCTCCATGCCAACTGCTATCTCCCGTGGGAAGATTGAGCCCTTTGCACTCACCACCAGATGGTGCAGTCTTTCATGTCCACTGCTCCCTTCCATGTCTGCTGCTCCCCTCCACTGCCACATCTCTCAGTGGAGGCCTCTGGGGTCACTAGCCACCACTGTGCATCCTGAGGTATGAACCAGTCTTCTCGCACAGTGAGTCCCACCTCAGGGAGAAGGCAAACCTGGACAAAGCCAGAAGTGGACCGTTTTGTTTTTTTCTTTTGTAAACAAATACAAGATTGGGATAAATCCACTTTTCTTACTTGAGTGTATGTAGCAACTTAATGATTTTGTACATATAAAGGAATTTTGACAGACCCTAGAAAGATGGCAGACCAGTAGGTAGCAGGAGAGGGACCCTCTCTGAGAGAGACAGCTCAAATGCCAGAATAAAACACCCTGGAGAGACCCAAATGGAGAGAGATGGACTCTCACAACCCAGGAAGAAACTAAATTCCAAAAAACTGCTCAAATATGAGGTCCTGGGGCTACCATTAGTGAAGCTAAGATCAACAAGCACGGCACCCTCCTCGAGCCACCTGAATTCCTGCCCAAGAGCAACCTGACTGACCAAACTGCACTGATGCGACTGGCTTGAGCAGCCAGAGCGTGGAGCTGAACAGCCCTGCGTGTGGCTCGCCCGGACCTGGCCCTGCACACGACCCACCCAGAGGCACCGTGAATTTGCACCACAGCTGTGCTGAAGTCAGAGGTCTGGGAGCCGAGCAGTTCTCAGAGACTGGCATCAACACGCAATGAGTGATGTGGAATAAGACCCTCCCACAAGAAAGGGGAAACTGACTGGAAGACATGTTGGATTTGGGCAGGACAGCCTTAACTCCATAAGGAAGTGGCTTCAGTTGGTTGCTCCCCTCGCTGAGCAGATTGGTGGAATCTGCTTGGATTGGGCCGTGCCTCTGGCCGGGACCTAGTGGGTTGCTACAAACTAATTCCCTGAGCACAGCCGCACACTGATGCAGTGAAGGCCTGCAAAAGTTGACTGGCCCGGAAGAGAGGAGCCAGCGTGCACTGCACTTGCTTGAACTTCACTCTCTGATAGCAGCCGGCAGAGGGCAGAAGCCCCTAGCCTGCGTGCTCCAGAGGAGCCATAACCAACAAGCAAAGGGGCTGAGAATTACACTGTACACTTGTATGGAAGGAACCAAAAACATGATGAGAGGGAGAAATAAGAAAAAACCCCCAGCCCTCAACCCTGAGAACATTGATCCAGGAGAGGTAAATACAAAAGAGATTGAGGGTAGCAAACATGCAACATCAAACACAGCAGTAGCAGACATAAAGAGATATCTTTAGGACCTCGTAAGCAGGATCAAAACTGAAATATTAATTCAAATTAAACAAGAGATAAGTAGATTAATAAAAGAAAGGCTGGGCATCTCTCAAGAAGACACAGACAGAAGAATGGAGGAACACAAAAGGAGAGAAATGTTTAATGAAGAAAACAAGAAAAACCTAGAATTCATGAAGCAAATTCAAAGAGATTATCAGGAAACTAAAGACTCCATAGAAAACTGTCAAAACTGTGTGAAAGAAACCAAAGATAGACTATCAAAAATTGAACACAGGCTTGCAATGTGTGATCACGAAAGGGAAGATCTCTTAAAAATAACAAGGGAGCAGACAGTAAAGATACAAAGACAGGAAGATGACAAGAGGATCTATAATTTAAGAATAAAGTATGTGAATGAAGAAGCAAGAATCAAAACAGAGGAATTACAAAGGCTATTCACAGAAATTATTAAGGAAAATTTCCCAAGCATAGAAAAAAAATGATATGTAGAAGTATGAAGCATACATAACTCCAGCCGCCTACAACAAAAACAGAGCTACACCCAGACACATAATAATCAAGATTCCAGAAATTCAATATAAGAACAAAATATTAAAAGCCATCAGAGAAAATAAACAGATCACCTATAAAGGAAAACTCATCAAAATCATGGCAGACTTCTCGACACAGACCATCAGGTCAAGAAGAGCTTGGAGTGAAGTAATTCAAGCGCTGAAGGAGAACAGTCTCCACCTCAGATTGATATATCCTGCAAAACTCTCTCTAGAAATTAATGGAGAAACAAGATGCTTCCATGACAAAGAGGAACTAGGAGAATTTGTGACCACCAGTCCAACCCTACAAAATACTGAAGGACATTCTAGGAAGAGAGAACAAGAATGCAAGCATTTCAGGAACAGTGGCAGAGAGGCCTCAGTGAACGGGGCAGATAGAGGAGTGGAACAGAAAAATAGACAACCAATGGCAGGAAAACAGAATAGCAGAAATAAGGCAGAGAAGATTGGCTGTAATCTCTAGTATAGATGGCCTTGAAATATTAACAGAGAGAAACACAGGCAGAGTAGATCGGGAGATAGAGTCCATTGAGATGCTCTATATAGGGAGGCAGTGGGACCCAAAACAAGCAGTGCACCCCATGGGAGTGAAAGGGGAGGAACTGTCTAAAAAAGGGAGGCAGAGGATATTGTTACTTGGGTAACAAGATTTAAAATTTACATTATTCTCACCACTCTGCTTGGATGGATTATGTGCTGTTCCAGTTTGTCTACTTATGCTAGACTTGAGGACGTGGTCAGCTATCCCAAAAATATATGGTAATCACCCCTAATTTTCCTATCAACTTAATCTGAAGCCCTTTATAAATTATACTGTCTTATTATGACTGATCTTATTTGAATCTGGTTTGTTAGATTGCTACTTTGTATTGACTGATTTTATTTAAATCTGTTATGATTGATAGCATCAAGTCTAAGAGTATAGGCAACTACACTGAAGATGACAAGATTGACTAAGATACCCACTCTGGTTTGATTATTACTTGCTTTTGAAGTCTTATAATGTCTCCAATGCTTCATTTTTATTAATGTTGTTATATACTGCTGAGATATCATGGTAACCATTATAGATCACCTTGTATTGTGGTTTTATGTGACTTTTTTGCCTCATGCTTTTCTAGGGATTGTTTTGTTTTATCTTGCTTTGTTTTGTTTTTCCCTCTAATCAGAAATGATAGATATACATGTAGAGACTCGTGCGTGTGTAGAGCTTATAAACAATTTACAAGAACCAACTATATAACACATGTTGAAATGAAGAAAAAGAGACACTACAATACCCAGTGCTTATTCCATAATGTCATGATGTTAAGTCCAGCAAAACTATCACTTTTTGTTCAAAGTGATTTTAGCTTGCTTTGTCTTGTTTAAGTTCAACACATATGAAGGTACGGACAGCTGTTTTGAGGAGAATGAGTGATACTATGACAGTCATTCTTGGCTTCCCTAATGTCTGGTCTTGAAGACCTGAAATGCCCTCCTCGTTCTGCTCAGATCAATTCCATACTATGTTGTTTCATGTGAATTCCCTGTCTGTGACAATATGGACAACTATTTGGAAGAAAACAAGAGGCAATATGATAGAGAGTGAATATCTCCAATTGTCTAGTTTTGAAATTTATGTCTCTTACATTGCTTTCTTGAGATGCGCTTTGCTCTGTTTTGTTGTTTTTAATTTCACCCTTTTGATACAATTGCATGTATATTTGAGTGGGTAAGATGGATGACCATATTGTTGTTTTTGTCAGATCGTGGAGCAGAACTGTTAACAGTCTCATTGTTTGAATGTCTGCTTTGCATGTTTTAACTTTGTAATTTGAACAACTATTTCCAAGAAGTCAGTATGTAATTTGTCAAGTAATAACCTCTTAGGTTTTTTTGTTGTTGTTCTTTTCCTTTATTCCTTGGAATTCTGTATTGTTGCTACCCTTTATTGTTTTGTTTTGTTTTTTTCTCTTTAAATAAAATTTTAAAAAACATATAAAGGAATTTTAATCTTTTTTGGCATTAGAAATGATAACAACTTTTATTGTGATGACCCTAAGTATTAGCTATTAAACTGAGTATCTTGAGCAAGTCAGCATTAGGAGACTGAATTGGAGGTAACCTGAGTTTACAGATCATGGTCATACAACAGCCTCAAAGAGCTATTTAAAATTAAAATTTGAAAATATTAAAACATTGAGTTCCTTAGTCATACATGTTCCCTTGGGCCTCTCCACATTTCAAGTGCTCACATGTCACATGTGGATGACAGTTCCCCTATTGGACAGTGCAGCTAAGGAACAATTGCAGTATTCAAAAACAACAGTCTGTTGGGCAGTCTTGATGTAGCAGGCTTCTGGGATGTGAAAAGGCCACCTGTGGAACTGGTTCTGTTTGGGTTTCAGGCTGACAAGAGGAGACTTCACGAGGACAAAGATTCACATGACTTTTTCGAGTTAAGCTTCAGTCTGGTATTACAGACTGCATTTCCCCACACTGTGAGATCACCACAGGCAGTTGGTCCCTATTGTGGGGGCCTGTAGGAACATCCTCAATCTTTCTCATCGCTAGGAGACCATCAAGGATTTTTCCAAAACTAATGCTTCCCCTCCAGCCAGTCCCACTTGGAGCAGGTGATAAAGAGCTGACAGTCATGTCTACGGGGACCACTGTTTGCCATGGAAAGTAGCCCAGGAGCTGAGGGACTGAGTTTCAGGTTGTTATCTGCAAATGGGTTCTGTTAAATACTGTTAACTCCAGTACCATCTCCATTAACAAAATCTTCACCCTGAATCATGAAATCTTTTATAACCCTGTGGAAAGATTTTCATCTACAAATAGGCTCCAGTATTAGCTACAAATGGCTACTCCAGTACCAGCTCATTAACAAAATCTTCACCCTGAATCATGAAATCCTCTGACCCTGTGGAAGTTGCTTCCTTTATATCCTATTGGAGCCCTACCTTTTCTGAGTTCTCCAGTGCAGAACTGCCTGATGTTCTTGGCTGTCTTGAGCACAAATTCTACAAACAGCTCAATCATTGTGCCGCGAGCCTTGTGTCCACCGACGCTGACATCGAGGAACACCACAGGGTTTACAGTGGTTATGAATTTGCCAGCACCATGGCTCTGACCCAGAAGCACAAGTTCAGGGAAGTTTCATTGTAGCGTGTAGTTCTATGTGGAAAATATAAGGATTGTAAGAATATATTGAAGTTTTTAGGCTGCGACTCTGTTTAGCCACCATATTAACAGTGTCCTTAGTGGGGTATATATTAAGACCATCTATTTGACCCCCACAATATAGGGTAGGGCAAGGTTCTACACAATGGTTTGGGTAGGCCCAGGCTTGCTATAATCAAGGCCTGTGGAACTGGTGTGCTAAATCCTTCAGCCTCTCAGGTAAGTTGTTCTCTATGGAGGGTCTGCATGGGTGTCAATGCAGTTGAGCAGGAGTGTATTTACTTTGTGTACGTGGATTCAAAATATGTAATGTAAAAGCAGCAATGACAAATTGTATTTGAGGGGCAGTTTCCACCTTCTGACTGGAGCAAAAAACAGGGCAAGCACTGTCTCAAACATACCCTATCTCAATTTATAATTTGTGGTCCCCAACAGAAATGTGCCTGTTTGAAGGACCCTATACGGCCCTTGTTTCTCTGCCTCTGCCAGGTCACTATTCTCTTTCTGTGATCTCTTTCAGATGCTTTCTTAGTTTCTTCCCCTTCCCTGGATGCATTACTGTACAACCACGAATTAAAGCAGGATATTTAGCTCACAGGTTTTAGAGAATTGAGTGCACAGCCTGTTGTCTGCCATACAGGAAAAGCATGGTAGAGGGATTGACAGAGAAAAGCTGCTTGCATCATGGCAGCAGGAAAGCAGAGAAAGAGGAGAGGAGCCAGAGAGGGACACATACACTCTGCTAGACCACAATCCCAGTTTCCCCCTCTTCCCACCAGGCCTCACCTGCTGACGGCACATTTCACTGTGGATTCATCTGTGCACTACTCCACTGATGAGTAGAGCACCCCCATCCTCCCATCGCCTTCTAAAAACTTATCCTTTGAACACATGAGACTTTTGGGAGCATTAGAGATCTGAAGTATAAAAAAGGATGTGGAGGCTGCAGTGCAGTACAGTGCTGCAGAGCTGAGAGTCAGCGAGCCAGGGGCCTGTGGCAGAGCTTTGTTTCCTACCAGAGGGAGAAACAGGTCTAGGTGGCACCAGAGCTGATGGTCCCCACTCTGTGAGTTACCAGAGAGTGCTGTGGGGATCATGGTGGGTCCAGGACTTGGAATTGAGAGACCAAGCTGGAGGTGTCTCTGTCCCCTGAAGCCAGGTGAAAGGGGAGTTGTCTTCCCAGTGTCTCATGACATGTGTGATAGGTGCAGAGCAACACCCAGGCCAGATAAGGGCCTACTGTGGTGTGAGTGCTAAAGCCACTGCCACCCAGTCTTTGGAGAAAGTGAAGCAGCGGAGAGGCTTGCAACAGCTATTAAAGAGCACAACAGCTTTCAGATTCTTCTCACTGAAGTTGTTTGATGTGTTGTAGAAGTACTGGATCATTTTTCCAGAAATGTTCCTTGCCATCTTTTCTGTTTTTCAGGCTCCTCATCTGTGGGGTCTGTGAGCCCCAGGTTGGTCTGTCCCTGTGGGATCCAACACTGTGCGTTGTTACCACAAGGGGACGTTATGAGAGTTCTGCGAAAGTTCAATGTGCTTGACACATAATGTGTTCAGTACATGTTAATTCTAGTGAATCCGGTCTGGTTCCTCTGTGTTTTTCCGTCAAGGAAAAGACTAGGGCAGCAAGAATAGGTAGAACAGAGGGCAGGGATACCTAGGTGGGATTTGAGGAGAACTGCAACTCAGCATGAGGAATAATGTGAGCATGGTTAAAAACAGAGATCTGCTCTCTGGAAAGGAATTTTCTTTGTAGGCCTTTGTGCTTTGTCCTACTGGGCCAATTCTCCTGTGAATTAGGGTGTACCAGACACAGTTGTCCCTGTATTTGGGAAGTGGGTAGAGCTTCTATATCATTGCCCAGTGCTGCCATATTATGCAGAGCAGCCTGTGCACCCAACTGCCCTGAAAGAGCAAGGGTCAAAGGTAGAGGAGGACGAACAGTTTGGTTCTTGACCCCACAGTGGTTTGTACTCTGTGCTTTTTTTTTTCTGTGTTTGACTGTGACTCAGCAATAGTGTTTTAACCACTTGCATTTTTCCACAAAGAAACGTACTTTCCTACACAAGCCAGTGGAATGTACTATGGCTGTGCTCTGGCTGAGGGGCTGTGGGTAGAGGATTTTTGATTAGGAGCAGCATAGGAGGTCCAATGCTGACACACACAGACTCACGAATGTTTGGGAAATGCTGCTGCAGTCTGCGGAGGCTGGATAGGCCAGTGACAAGTGCTGGCCACGAGGCTGAGCTCAGACTTTTTCCCTTACATTCTGACAGTTAGATGAGGTAGTGGGCTTATGAAATGTATGCACCATGGCATTATAGGTAGTTACCATCTGGTCGAGGTATAGGGGAAAAAGAAAAGTCTGTTATGTCCTGAGTCAATCATGCTGCTGACTGAGATGCACCAAATTTAAACAGCAACGGGGGGCTGAGGAACCGCTGCCTAGGAGAGCGAGGTGCACTCTGGTTCTCGCCCACTGGTGCAGTGCATGCTTCCGGTGCTGCCTGGATGTGGGGAGAAGCTGCACCAAAACACTGTCAGAGGAGTCCACGAGCTGCATGTGTGACCCAGAGACAGTGACCCTGAGCAGGACCTCTTATCCCCAGTGACTATGAGTGACTGTTGTTCCCGGGCTGGAAACTTCCCCAACCTCCTGTTGTGCCCTCAAAGTCTCTTTGCCCCACCCACTCACATCCTCTTCTCCAGCCGGAGTACCTGCTGTCACACAGCCTCAATAGGCCCTGATGAGTTTTGCATTATGGTTTTTGTAAATTATTTTCAAGTTGACCGGGCTTCTCAGAGGATTCTTCAGATGAGGGTGTGAAAAAATAAGCTTGAAAGAAAAGTACAGGCTCCTCCATGGAAGATCCAATTAAATGTTAGTTGAAGTAAGGAGTCAAGCACCTCACATCTTTCCAAGCAAGAAGTCACTTATATCAAAGGGAAAGGCAAGTTGAGCTGCCGTGGCTGTGCTGCACAAGCTCTCATCTTCTGACAGGAAGAAGCCTGCACTCCTCATGGGGAGGCCTGAGGTGAGCACTGCTTAGTGCTGAGATCCTTCAGGCCTCTGTAGCCTGGGAACAGGTCTTAGTTTCTGTCCTCCAGGGTGGTCAGGTTAAGGTTCCCTCTATGTGAGTGTGCTTCACTTGGAGAATAGGCACACGGTGACCTGTTTGTCTCTGGCCTGGTCAGAATGGCTGGAAAGCAACTAAAGCTGCTGGAGGTGCTTTTGAGACTCCTTAGACACCAGTTAATCCATGTTGACAGCAAAATTGTCCATGGAGCCTGCATAACAGTCCTAGTGCAATGTGACAAACCATCACACACTGCCAAAGTCCTACTGGTTTGCTCTGTCAGCTGCCTGACCTCTACCTGCTTTTGACTTTGCTTCTTGGAGCAGTGATCCACCATTTGCCAGTGCTGAAACCCACATAACCAGGCTGTCTAGTTCCATGGGACTATCTTCTCAGGAAATTGCCCTGTCGTGTGTGTCAACAGGAAGAGACAGGAGGGGAAAGACCTGTGGAACTCTTCTGACCTGGTCCCTCTCTGCACTTTCTGGTTGCACAATGAACAGAGAGGTTGTCTTGCACCAGAGGACAAAGGGCAGCCTTAGCTGCTTTATAAGAGGACAGCCGGCCTGTTCCAATATGCAGGGAGTGGTAGAGTGTGCTGATTATTCTGGCTAAGTAGAGTGGTAAAAGTTCCATTGGTGCAGTGGAACCCAGTGGTCATGAAGGCAGCCATGGGCCTGCTGACTGGGGATGCACTGTTGTCTGTGGCCGTGGCCATGGCCATATTCCTGTTCCTGGTGGACCTGATGCACCAGCGCCAACGCTGGGCTGCTTGCTACCCGCCAGGCCCTGTGCCTGTACCCGGGCTGGGCAACCTGCTGCAGGTGGACTTCAAGAACATGGAATACTCCTTCTACAAGGTGAGGCAGTGGGTGGTGGACAGCAGCAAAGGTCAGGTGACCCTCCACCCCGCCATAGCAGGCAGTGAGTGGCAGGTGAAGACACTGTGTAGAGAATGACCTCATAGCCCAAGAGGAGGGAGGTAGATGACCTGTCTTGAGGAGGACTCTACCAGAGCAGAAAACACTGGACTTTCCATTGGCAAAGGTGCGGGAGGACAGAGAACAGGAGGTTGGGCAGGATGTACGGTGGGACTGGCACCCGACTGAATGGAGTAGAAGCTTTGCATGCACCAGGTACCCCTGACCTCAGAGGGAAGTGCTTGGGGATGGAAGAGCAGAGCAAGATGGTCGTAAGCAGCATTTGAATCAGGAAGTTGATATTGTGAGAGGTGCTATGAGCACTGTCTGATTGCTTAGCTGCTGTGGAGTTCTGGCCTTTTTTGCTTATCTGAGAACCTGAATTTCCTCAACTGAAAAATGGGGGGGAATTGGCTTCAATGATTGTTTCTCCACTCTTCCCAGGTCACACCTGGGTGGTCAGATCTCAATCTGAACTAATTATTCTGAATGTAAGAAGATGTGACAGCAGGATGCAGACACTAGATGTCTGGGCATAGTGGGACTAGAGTGCTTGTCTAGCTGGGATGAGGCTGTGAGTGCCATCTTCACTACGATAAAGAAAAAGGAAACAGCTGTTTCACTTTTCGAACTGGGTGTCTATGTCTGGGGAGTTTGAGATGCACATCACGGCAGGAATCCCAGCTTCACAGGTGCCCTGTCCCTCCACCTCCAGCTGCGACATCAGTTCGGGAACGTGTTCAGCCTGCAGTTTGCCTGGACTCCAGTGGTTGTGGTCAATGGGCTGGCGGCGTGCGGGAGGCTCTGGTGAACCATGGCGAGGACACCGCAGATCGGCCGCGAACGCCCACCAGTGAAGTAGTTAGCTTTGGATCAAAAGCCAAAGGTAAAAGGTCAATAGGGCACAGATGGCATCAGGGTAGAACCTTAGGGACAGTGACTAAAGGGGGAGAGGGCTTACTTCATATGGCAATATCTTTAAGAGACAATGGACATCCTTGTCTTCTGGGCATGAAACCTGTGAAAGGAGCTGTTGCATGGAAGTGGAGACAAAGTTGGTGTTGGATCAGCAGGCAAGATGAGCTGATGATGTAAGGATTCCTGTACTTTCTGCTACTGACTCTGCTACTGACTCATTTAGGGGTTATTAGGGCCCCCTATGGGCCCGCCTGGCGTGAGCAGCGGTGCTTCTGTGTGTCCACCATGCGCAACTTCGGCCTGGGGAAGAAGTCCCTGGAGCAGTGGGTGAACGAAGAGGCCGCCTGTCTCTGTGATGGTTTTGCCAATCATGCTGGTGGGTGACAGGTTTTGAGACCCAAGGAAGGGACAGGATAATGAAGTCACTGGGAGAAGCAGGCAAACTGTAACGCGGATTCCTACTCCTAGGACAGCACTTTTACCCCTACGGCCTGCTGAACAAAGCCGTGTGCAACGTGATCGCCTCCCTCATCTATGCGCGTCGCTTTGAGTACGAGGAGCCAAAATTTATCAGGTTGCTGAAATTCCTGGAGGACTTCATGGTGGACGACAGTGCCTTCATGCTTCAGGTGCGGGGTTAATGAGAATCTGTGTAAGAAAAGCTTCTTGCAGAAGGTCTCTGAGAGGATAACTTCCTGCAGGAGGGATGGGAAGAAAGCTTCAGGGAGGATCACTGCAGGAAGAAAGGTCTGGTGGTGGCAAATCAGACAAAAGTAATGCGAGAGGTGGCTGAGGGTCAGGGCTGCAGAGAGGATTAGAGCCTGTGTCCACGCTGGAAATGACACAAGCTCATGAGATTCCCATGGTAGGAGGTTCCTGTGGCAGCTCAGCAGCAGGAGAGAGCTTTGATGCTGGCACAGTGGAGGGATGGGGTCAAAGGTGTGGAGAGTCAGGCCTTGGGTGACCATGGAGGAGGCTGGGTGTGAGATGGCACCTGTGAGTCTGGAGCACAGGAAACACCCAGGCTGCCTCCATATTGCCACAGGTATTGAATTC